>JARACY010001364.1:0-60167 GCA_029255725.1 Scrobipalpa atriplicella | reverse complement strand
ATTAGAATGTTTTATCTTCCTTCATTCCTATAAAATGTTTTATATCACCTGTGAGGGTGATCCACTTGTCAATATCTACATACACACTGTCTCCGACCTCAGTAGTGCGTTCACGCATGCACGGTTAGGGGTTAGGGGAAGATGAGGGGAATTGTCTATGGTTACCGCGCCATTCTCGACCTTATTACCAAGAGAAAATTTCGCCAAATGTCGTTTTGAAATTATTTTGACCAGTGATTTTCTCCTAACGGTTTTCCCTAGGTGCACGCGTGAACGCACTCCTGTGTGTAAACTCGGTTTCGTAAACCAATAGTTATATACGCACCATTATTCCATCCATTCATCAAAAGACAAGTAAGCCGTTTAGTTTTCAACATAAATAAAATGTCAGCTATAATATAACAAAGGTTTGGCCATCGCGGGCTTACACCAACTTAAATGGTCAGTCCGGCCAGAAGCTCCCTGACCCCACCGGCCTGCTTGAAGATGTGCCTGAAGGCGCGCACGGCCGTGGCCTCCTTCTCCAGGTTCCTGGAGATGCGATGCGCTCTCCTGGTGATGTCCTGCGGTATGCCTGCCAGCCGCGCCGCGTTGAAGCCGTAAGACTTGGGGCAGGCGCCCGGGGACAGTTTGTACAGGAACGTGATGGTTTCTTCGGGAATGTGGTCTTCGCTGTCTGGGGTAGACTCGTCCGTTTCTACCATGCAAGCCTGGAAGTCATTATTTTATTTATTAATATTTAGTTTAGTAGTTTTTGAGAGAATTATGCTGTGCTGTTATTTTTTTTCAAAATCAGTTGCTTTATTTTAAATTTCGTAAAAGTTTCTGACACTAGGATTCATCAGGTCGATCGACTCGAAATCCACACGACGAGTAATATAACAGCCAAAATTCTTCCAGTTAACTCTATGCAGCATTTAGGACTACAAGTCAATGTCTAATATAGGCCTGTTTCCGTATGGAAAAAAATCTCCAGGTCGAAATATACCTTAGATATGTTCCACAGAGAATGTTGTTTTGTTTCATGATCTAAACAAGTGTATACTTTGTCTTCAGTAGTTTCTTTGAAGGAGCTACCTTCCGTTTGTTATATTGTTTCTTCTTAGGGCTAATAGGCCCCACTCACCATGTGTCCCAGCACCACGCCCGGGTGGTCGGCCAAGTGGTGCACGAGCGAGTGGTAGTGCGTGGAGAACACCACCCGGCAGCCCCGCGACGCCAGCTCCGCGCAAACACCCGACGCTATCGCCGTGCCGTCGTATGTCGATGTGCCGCGACCTGAATAAATAATAATGAGAAAATACTTGTGCCGGGGTGACAGGGCCCTTGCTGAAATGGGAAAAATAGAACTAGATAGAGTGTGCTGTCAGCTATCTCTCCTCCCGGGCATGCTGTAGTGTAGATGTAAAAGTCAGCAAAGGGATTCGAGGCGCACTATATCAGCCGTCTCGCCAATATGTCGTCCCACCCCCTTAACCGAGTGAAGATATGGTCCACCAGAGTGAGGCTACATTGTTACCAGAGTGAGGCTACATTCTTACCAGAGGCTAAATTGTTACCAGGGTGAGGCTACATTGTTACAAGAGTGACGCTACATTTTTACCTAGAGTGAGGCTACATTGTTACCAGAGTGGGGCTACATTGTTACCAGAGTGAGGCTACATTGTTACCAGAGTGAGGCTACATTGTTACCAGAGTGAGGCTACATTGTTACCAGAGTGAGGCTACATTGTTACCAGAGTGAGGCTACATTCTTTCCCAGTTCGTCCAATAGCACCAGCGAGTGTTCGGTCGCGTGGCGCACTATAGCAGCCGTCTCCGTTCATCTCAACTAGGAACGTGGATTGTCCCGACAAAATGTCGTCTGAAGCCCCCAGCCGAGTGAAGATACGGTCCACCAGAGTGAGGCTACATTCTTGAGCTGGTACATAGCTCCCCTGGAAAATGTTATTAATATTTTATTATTGCAGTTTTCGTTCCGAGTCCGCGACCAAATAGATGGTCACAAAAGTTTCCGACCAATTTCAGTGATTAAAAATTATGATTACGTACGCCGTCTAGTCTACTTGCACACAGTGTAAGGGACGGGTCCCGAAAGTTTAATAGATTATCTTAATCAGCTAATCTGAACAACTTAAAAAAAAACCTATATGACTTCTTCGATCCTTTGACAAAATTCTTTTTCTTCTCTCATATCTTTTTCCCAAAAGAATGTCTTTGTCAAAGTTGTTCAGTTTTGTTGAGTGAGCCCCCCCATTCAGTTGTCGGAAACCGTCCTACACTCTACACGTATTTTTCGGAAACAATTTATTACCAGATGCGAGAGTACGGTCAGCAGCGCCACCTGCCTCATGAGGGTGGATTTCCCTCCCATGTTTGGCCCAGTGAGCAGCAGCAGACTGGCGTTCTCCAGCCCCAGGTCCGTGTCGTTCGGGATGAACTCGTTCGCCACCGGGATGCAGGGGGTGCGTCCTTCCACGATCTCTTTATGAAGGGCTACGGAGGAGATTGAAGGCTACAGATAATATACTCTTTATAAATTTGAATCCAGAAATTAGTAGGTAAGGTAGGATGTTAAAATGCAATTGTCAAAACTCAGAATGCGTATATATCAAATCAACACAGATATTCCGGGTGTAAGTGACAGCTTAACGCAAAATGATAGGGATTGCTTAGTCTAAGAAACTGAACAACTCTGACCGGGAAATTCTTTAAAAAGTGAAAAAAAAAAGTGTGGTCGAGCTGATAATTTCGAATGGGAAAGTATAAATAATTATATAACTAATAGAATTTCCTGGTGAAATTTGTTCAGTTTCGTAGACTAAGCAATCCCTATCATTTTGCGTTAAGCTGTCACTTACACCCGGAATATCTGTGTTGATTTGATATATACGCTTCTGAGTTTTGACAATTGCATTTTAACAATCCTACCTTACCTACTAATTTCTGGATTCAAATTTATAAAGAGTATATTATCTGTAGCCTTCAATCTCCTCCGTAGCCCTTCATAAAGATCGTGGAAGGACGCCACCCCTGCATCCCGGTGGCGAACGAGTTCATCCCGAACGACACGGACCTGGGGCTGGAGAACGCCAGTCTGCTGCTGCTCACTGGGCCAAACATGGGAGGGAAATCCACCCTCATGAGGCAGGTGGCGCTGCTGACCGTACTCTCGCATCTGGTAATAAATTGTTTCCGAAAAATACGTGTAGAGTGTAGGACGGTTTCCGACAACTGAATGGGGGGGGCTCACTCAACAAAACTGAACAACTTTGACAAAGACATTCTTTTGGGAAAAAGAATGAGAGAAGAAAAAGAATTTTGTCAAAGGATCGAAGAAGTCATATAGGTTTTTTTTTAAGTTGTTCAGATTAGCTGATTAAGATAATCTATTAAACTTTCGGGGACCCGTCCCTTACACTGTGTGCAAGTAGACTAGACGGCGTACGTAATCATAATTTTTAATCACTGAAATTGGTCGGAAACTTTTGTGACCATCTATTTGGTCGCGGACTCGGAACGAAAACTGCAATAATAAAATATTAATAACATTTTCCAGGGGAGCTATGTACCAGCTCAAGAATGTAGCCTCACTCTGGTGGACCGTATCTTCACTCGGCTGGGGGCTTCAGACGACATTTTGTCGGGACAATCCACGTTCCTAGTTGAGATGAACGAGACGGCTGCTATAGTGCGCCACGCGACCGAACACTCGCTGGTGCTATTGGACGAACTGGGTAAGAATGTAGCCTCACTCTGGTAACAATGTAGCCTCACTCTGGTAACAATGTAGCCTCACTCTGGTAACAATGTAGCCTCACTCTGGTAACAATGTAGCCTCACTCTGGTAACAATGTAGCCCCACTCTGGTAACAATGTAGCCTCACTCTGGTAACAATGTAGCGTCACTCTTGTAACAATGTAGCCTCACCCTGGTAACAATTTAGCCTCTGGTAAGAATGTAGCCTCACTCTGGTAACAATGTAGCCTCACTCTGGTGGACCATATCTTCACTCGGTTAAGGGGGTGGGACGACATATTGGCGAGACGGCTGATATAGTGCGCCTCGAATCCCTTTGCTGACTTTTACATCTACACTACAGCATGCCCGGGAGGAGAGATAGCTGACAGCACACTCTATCTAGTTCTATTTTTCCCATTTCAGCAAGGGCCCTGTCACCCCGGCACAAGTATTTTCTCATTATTATTTATTCAGGTCGCGGCACATCGACATACGACGGCACGGCGATAGCGTCGGGTGTTTGCGCGGAGCTGGCGTCGCGGGGCTGCCGGGTGGTGTTCTCCACGCACTACCACTCGCTCGTGCACCACTTGGCCGACCACCCGGGCGTGGTGCTGGGACACATGGTGAGTGGGTGGCCTATTAGCCCTAAGAAGAAACAATATAACAAACGGAAGGTAGCTCCTTCAAAGAAACTACTGAAGACAAAGTATACACTTGTTTAGATCATGAAACAAAACAACATTCTCTGTGGAACATATCTAAGGTATATTTCGACCTGGAGATTTTTTCCATACGGAAACAGGCCTATATTAGACATTGACTTGTAGTCCTAAATGCTGCATAGAGTTAACTGGAAGAATTTTGGCTGTTATATTACTCGTCGTGTGGATTTCGAGTCGATCGACCTGATGAATCCTAGTGTCAGAAACTTTTACGAAATTTAAAATAAAGCAACTGATTTTGAAAAAAAATAACAGCACAGCATAATTCTCTCAAAAACTACTAAACTAAATATTAATAAATAAAATAATGACTTCCAGGCTTGCATGGTAGAAACGGACGAGTCTACCCCAGACAGCGAAGACCACATTCCCGAAGAAACCATCACGTTCCTGTACAAACTGTCCCCGGGCGCCTGCCCCAAGTCTTACGGCTTCAACGCGGCGCGGCTGGCAGGCATACCGCAGGACATCACCAGGAGAGCGCATCGCATCTCCAGGAACCTGGAGAAGGAGGCCACGGCCGTGCGCGCCTTCAGGCACATCTTCAAGCAGGCCGGTGGGGTCAGGGAGCTTCTGGCCGGACTGACCATTTAAGTTGGTGTAAGCCCGCGATGGCCAAACCTTTGTTATATTATAGCTGACATTTTATTTATGTTGAAAACTAAACGGCTTACTTGTCTTTTGATGAATGGATGGAATAATGGTGCGTATATAACTATTGGTTTACGAAACCGAGTTTACACACAGGAGTGCGTTCACGCGTGCACCTAGGGAAAACCGTTAGGAGAAAATCACTGTCAAAATAATTTCAAAACGACATTTGGCGAAATTTTCTCTTGGTAATAAGGTCGAGAATGGCGCGGTAACCATAGACAATTCCCCTCATCTTCCCCTAACCCCTAACCGTGCATGCGTGAACGCACTACTGAGGTCGGAGACAGTGTGTATGTAGATATTGACAAGTGGATCACCCTCACAGGTGATATAAAACATTTTATAGGAATGAAGGAAGATAAAACATTCTATTTTAGTTATAATCAGCGTATTTGTGGTCGAGATCATCATAAAATAACAAAGGTCTAGCTGTCGCAGGCTCTTTAGATTAAGTTTTGCAGCTGTAATGTTCCTGATCTGATTAGGATAGCTCTCTGTTAATAAGTTCATACAAAAGACATTGAACGAAAGAACACGACCTAGTTAAATATCAGCTGAAACTATTGCGGTCCCTTTCTGTTCCTTCGTGGTAGAAACTGACAGTTATAGACTAATATTAGTGCGGTCGTGTCATATGCAACGCCGAATTGCCTTCTATATCGTCATAACATAACTACCTATGTCGATTCATAATTTGACAACACAAACGTCCAAAATGAATTGATTTTTTTTGCGAGTGTGATACATACTGCCATGCGAATGTAACTGATATCTGATGTGATGTGTTACTACGAGTTTCTTTGTTTTTAATACAGTCTTGTTACATGTGATCTGATTGTTAATGTTAAGTTAGTTATCGTTCAAGAACTAAACCTTAGTTAACTGAACCAGTATTGTGATTTACTAAGTGATCAAGTTGATTTTAAACCCCGCCAATTTATTGAAATCTAAATATATTCTCAATTTTTTAACTTTGTGTGGTTTTTGTCCATTCTACCTTAGCTATACATATAACCAACAGTCCGACAAATGAACTCGCCTGGTGAAAGGCGGCTCGCCTCGAAGGTATAAAGTAAAGCATGCACTGGGCCCGATTCGTAACCATCACGACTTAACTAAAACTCAACTTAAATTATTGCCATGGACTTATATTAGTTAAGACGCGTATTTTGCAACCACGAATTGCTACCACTGACCAACGTAACATTTTGATCAATTGTACCAATGGCCCGGCGGGGATATAAGTACCTACCTAGAATTGATAAGAAAGGTTATTTGTGAAAAGGTACAGAAATAAAAAAACAACTGCAAGTTGCTCAATTTATTTTACATTTCATTCTATACAAAACCGTTGCACGCGTTTATTGCATTTTTTTTCTATTCTTATCCTTAAAATTAATAATATAAAGTAATATTACAAAATCTCATTTATTTACGTATGCATCATAGTTGCAATTTAAGAATTAAATAACTAACTTGTGTTTTTTTTTTTAAATACTACTCGTACTAAAAATTTTGAGACTAAAATTGATTTGAACTAATGAAAAGTTCGCATACGCCAAGTTAGAACACCCGTAATAAAGTAAAGTGTACATTTTACGAATGTTAAGTTTCGGTTAGGATACATTTTGTGATGGAGACGTTCAATGTTCTCCTATGCCTAGACATTCATTGACGAACGCGGTAGATGGTGCAGATTCTGTTGCTGACACAACTTGTTTTAGTTTGGTCCTGTCACTTATTTAAATTTGAATAAAAATAGAGAGAAATACAACAGTTAATTATAATTCTGTCAAAGTGACGTATAACGCTTAAAATAAGACGACACCATCTAGCACTCATCTAGCATGCTATCTTATTTAAGGCGAGTAACGTCACTTTGACAGGATTAAGCTGCTGTGTTTCTAGTCTCTATTTTATACAAACTTTAGTACTTAAGTGACAGGACCAAACTAAGTTAAGTTGAGTCTTACAACAGAATCGCTACCAATGTGTTCCAAAGTTTTAAATTGGACATATCTTCTACTCAATTTATCACGAGCTTTTTAACTCATCATAACAATTATTAAGAGGAGTGTGAAGCTCTCCATACAAAAGGCGATAACGGTTCCCACCCCGTAAACATAGTCCGATTCCTATAATTTTTGGAAATGATGTAGATATACTTAAAAAGTAGGCTTGTACGTTTTTATTTTTTAGAAATATTACAGTTATAAAAATATATGACCTCCATATTATTTGTATGGGAATGAAAAAGAGGTCATATATTTTTATAACTGTAATATTTCTAATAAATAAAAAACAAAAAACGCACAAACTTAAGTAGTTTTTAAGTATATCTACAACATTTCCAAAAATTATAGGAATCGATCTTTGTTTACGGGGTGAAAACTGTTATCGCCTTTTGTATAGAAAGGTGCAGATGTACACACGTGGTTAACACTCTTCTTAATTTCAACTCGGCGAAAATCATAAAACCGCATGTCGTAAGACTTGATTTTTAAACGACTCCAAAACAAAGGAGGAGGTTCTCAATTCGGTTGAATGTTTTATAATTTTTTTTCTAGTTCATAGTTAGCACAGTTCACAAAAATATATCATGCTTTTACTTTTCTTAGTGACATCTATCTTTATACATACAGAGTACATAAGTGTGGTGATCAACTAATCGCTAAATTATCTTATCAGCATAGTGGTCACCATACCATCACCCACATGGCCACCCTCCTATAAATAGAGTTTGTCTAATGAATCGTTGTACACGGAAATGGCGCTAATTTTAAAAATCTTTCTCATTTAAACACAGAAAAACTACAATAAAACTATTTTGGTGCTTTTATACAAAAAAAAAAAATTTGATATTTCCATACAAATAAAATAAAAGCATCAAAATAGTTTTATTGTAGTTTTTCTGTGTTTCTATTCAAAGATTTTTTAAAATTAGCGCCATTTCCGTGTGCAACGATTCATTAGACAGACTCTATCGCAGAAGCTAGTTTAAAAATACGCGTAATTAATAAGTACATTAAACTTAAGTATAATTATAATTACGTAAATTATTAAAGTACATCCCATTACGACCCGGCCGCGTTACTACTACAACCGTCTTTAGAATCTAATGTATGGCACTGAGTTCCCAAACTACGTTTATGCCTGATATGAAAACCTTTACATTTAAAACAAGTTACTAATTGTATGGAAAAATATCTCTATTAAATCTCTGTATGTTATTGGAAGGATTATCCATTAAATTAGTACACAATATACTTATGTATTTTAAGGTGTTTCCGCAGCGTAGAGCTGAATCAGGTATGATAAATTGATAATATGCTTATTGTTTGGCAAGGATGTTTATAATGATGACAGGCGATACTAAAATTTGTCTTATTATAAACAATCCATGGAAGTAATAAGTCAATCTCACGTAGCCACTTTTTGAAAAAATTTGCCATTTCATTTTTAATCTTTTCTTTCTTGCCAAACTATTCAAACAGTGCGGAAAAAATCGACACGTTTAAAACTGCAACGGTAGTAACCCGAGGCCGGATTCTCTTTTCGGTACAAGACTAAACTATAAATAGACCACTTCTCAACAAATGGCATTATCTCTAAATAATAAAAATACAATTCTGCTATATATTTTACATGTGCCTATTTTAATCGCTAGCTGCTATCATTTGTACTATAATAAATGACAGGTTAAGCATTTTTTAGAATTATCCAAGTGCACCCCAAAAGTCAACACAATATTAGAATGATTGATAAGGCAATACAGTTTATTTAATTTAATCATCACCTCTGCACAAGCCCTTAAAATTAATATTAAAAATGGACAGGGTAAACTTATATTTAGCTTAGCGAGTAAATTGTGTCCGATAACTGCCAAATATTCAAATAAATAAGCGAACTGAAATATAGGTGATGAAATCGAAACTAGAAAACGGAAAAATAACAGGATATTATCTATTTTTGGTGTTAGTGTGATAATCTTTATACAGGTCTTCGGACAGTGCGTCCGAATAGGCCCAAACAAAACAAAATCCGTCCAAATGGCAAGGGGCATTCAGGGAGTCATTCATGGAAATTGGCAATCAGGGAAAGGGACGACATTCCGGGAAAAGTACATTACGGAAAAGAGACATTAATATCCTGGGGATATTTGAAACTGTATTGCAGTCCTATATTTCTTTGTGAAAGTTGTTCAGTTTCGTTGTTTTGTTTAAACCACAAGCACAGTATAACATTTAGCCAGAACGTCAGACTATTGAATTATACTGTGCGACACCAGGCATTACTTTATTAAAAAAAAAACATCGCAAGGTATAGGCACAGATTACTTATGAGCGCGGCGCGGCTGGGCTACGGGGAAAAAAGCTTTCGGAATGATAATGTCGTGAAAAATGAATTAATTTGATCACATACAGGTTGAACTGGTTAAACCATAATCAGGAGCCGTATTTTTGAATCGGTCGATTCGAAATGCGTATACGAAAGAGCAATATTCGCATGCTATCTATAAAATAATTGTGTATGCAAATATTACTCTTTTTTTAGAGGTACATTCACATGCAAATTTTTGATTCAAAAATAATGCTCAACACATACGAAATAATAGTTACCATTAGTTTTCGTTTCCCTACTTTCTGATTCAAAAGTACGTATTCAGATTAATTTATTTTAACGATTTAAATTTTTTGCTGAAAAACGAAACACCCTGTTATTACCACTCGGAAACCCGATCGATTTTAAACGTACTAAGTAGTTGGCAGTCAACGTGTTAAATAGCCCTGGAACAGTACGGGCCCATCAGTATTGCACATCGAATCTTGGATAGTTTGTTATTTATTAGATAAGACAAGTGTGACGCGACTTAACGCTCTACAAAGCCGTCCTTAGCCGATGTGAAATACTTATGATTCTTTACTGTACATGATTTATTAATTAGGTACATTCTTACACCTAGCTTACACTTTTTATCTTTCGTACATAAAATATCGTTACTATGTCCCTTTACAAGCTTGATATAATAAAAACCATTATATTTTTATTTATTTAATTGCACTCAAGAAGGCGGTACTTTGGTTTCCAGAATTTCCCTACAATTTCATAATACAAATGAAAATAAATATAAATCAGCCTAATGATAATGAATGAATTTTGGATCTTGATCATTAACACTCAGAAGGAACAGATACATACAGGGTGATAATTTAAGTGCGTGCCGTAGCTTAAAGGGGGTTTCAGTAACGTAAAAGGAGCCTATAATTTTTTTAAATATAATCCAACTCAATAAAAAAAAAGAAAAAAAAAAGTCGGTAAGTATTTATGATGATTTCCAGAGCTGCACCTACCTCTCGTGCTATAACCAATACCGCGCGACACGCGAGTCGCATCGACCAATGATAGCGACACGCGCGCGCTCGTTTATAGCACGAGAGGTTGGCGCAGATCTTGGAATCATAATAAATACCGGCTTTTGGTTATTTGAATTTTTGAGTTGGATTTTATTTTTTATGGACCCCTTAAGCTATGGCACGCAATCAAATTAACACCCTGTATAAAGAAAGGTTTAATTATGCCTTGACAAAAAAGTAAAATACGTACGTTTTTTTTTACATAGCCCATTTATTTTGACCATTATTTTTACTCAGTTTTTATCCAAAAAAATACCACAAATCATTACGCTGCCTACTTAGTTTGGAAACTAAATTACCGCCCCTTTATTTAATCTAATATATTATAAACTCATATCATAAATAGATAGTGAATGTTATCTGCACCAGGAAGCTACAATTATTATTAATAATAATAACACATTCCTCTTAGCATTTAGAACACCATCCGTCTAACTAACATTTTAAATCGTTTAGAATCTATGTCTTTAGCAGTCTTTTATGTTAAAAGCACTTTGTATTTACATGACGTAATAATATTATAATTTTATTAACTGAAGTGACATATAATTACAAAAATGATATGCGAAAATAAATTACTAATAAATAATTCCATATTTCTTAAAAATATCGCATCAAATGGAGTTCACAATACTATATGACATCATGATGAAATCTAGACGCATTGTAATGTGTAATGACTTAATAGGCACTATTTTAATATAAAATCTAATGTAAAATGTGTAAGTGCTATAACCTGAAAAGAATAATTAAGGAAAAGAATATTTAAGAATAGCACGGAAAAGCCATTGGGAAACTTATCCAATTAAATTTTACAGATTTATAAAAAGAACGATTTCTAGGTTGCATATATTTTTAAGAATACAAATAATACACCTTAGAGATGATATGTGACGTGATGTTAATGCGTTGGTCTTACTTTACCAACCGGATTCATTCCATAGTTTCTGGCATGCAAAACATGTAGGTTTTTGGCCAATTCATCATCAGCCGCAACAGTCCGGGTTGGTGAGCACAGTAGAAGTTTTCCATTCATAGGGAACGCTGCTGCCCATTCCCTGGATTTATCCCTTAGTCGCCTTTCACGACACCCGTAGAAAGTGATAAGGTGATGCTATTCTAACCCGGAGCGTATAATGCCAAGAGATTAAATTAAAAAAAGAAAAATACTATATAAACTTAAAGTTAGCTTGCTCCAAAGACACAATGATATTTCAAGCAATGGAAAAATGACGTCGTTGCATCGGTTTCATGTTTTTAGAATCATTTTAGCATGCATGTTTGCTTTTATGGCTTTTATCATTATTAGCTTACTTCTTACTGTATGAAATATTGGTTCTTTGTTTGATCGCATTCTACCTATCAGTCACAAACGGTCGTAAAACTTAATACTAAATAGAATTAGATTTAAGATAATAATTTAATTAATCTAAAGTGCCACTTAGCACGAAATAATAATAATAAAAAGAGAAGTAATTTAGCAGACATTATTGTAGATTGAGCCCATTGCTAACCAAAGAGACGTACTAATGTAGCATAAAATTGATGAATAATAAAAATGTTATTATATTTAAAAGAAGACCATCTAACTCGGACAAACAAGCTATGTTACATTCAACACTTCTGCGCCAGACAGATATACCCCATACAGGATAACTATTTGCAAATACACTCATATCATAGATCGTTTTGAAGAGCTGTCACGGAGGCATTTATAAGTAACCACTCAGCAAAATAAGTAAGTACCAAGTACTAATGTTTCTGGAAGAAAGATCTGCATAGTTAAATATAAATTGCTAACAGACTTTTGATGATGTTATCATTATAAAGAGGTTACTAAATAGGTACAATATACAAACATAGAAACTTCATAGTGGAATAATAAAATTAGCCAAGTTTAAATCGTAATCAAAACTTTTAAGATTACAAATAAAACCTAAACAATATTTCCTTAGAAGACCAGATTCACCGAGGAGAAGGGGAATGTTAATGATGTTTTAAATATTTGCATTGCAGCAAAACTGCAGTAAGCAGTGTAGGGTACTGTGCTGTATGACCACGCTTGAAATGAACGTGGAGAAAAAAAGAACTAACGCCGCCATCTTGTGGAAAAAAAACGCAAAGCTAATTGCAGATGGCGCCACTGTTGAGTGTTCCAAAAGAGACCAATGAGAAGACACAAGTTGATATGACAGATTACTGACCAATCACAGGAAAAAGGCACACTCAACAGTGGCGCCATTTAGTTCTCAGTTTTTAACCCCTCTTATAGGTACTGCAGCGCCCCCTCCGCAACAAACCCCGCCCACTATCATTTGAAGCGTCGTCTTACTTTATCAGCTAGTGTAGAGTAGCCATCAGACTGAAGTTTTGGCCGTTGTCACGATCATAGTTGCGCGGGCGGCGGCGGCGGCGGCGGCGGCGGTACCGGCGGCGGCTATAGCTCGTCGTAGGAGCTGCTCTCGCGCTCGTCGAAGGGCCGCGCGCGCTCGCCCCAGCGGTCCCAGCGCTCGGAGCTGAGCAGCGACTCGGTGTCCTCGTCCTGGGCAGGCAGCGGGTACACGATGCCGTCGCCGCAGCTACACCCATCACGCCAACAGTTATAAATAGCTATCGTGTCGGTAGGGGGGGACTAAGGGCTTCCGCTACATCAAACGTGTAATGTAACCAAATAGGCTTTTTATGTTACTGCAAGAGGCGCTAAGAGTAATAGTGGTATAACTGTAAATTTTTCTTTTAACGTAGAATGTTAGCGATATTTAAGAAATATTGAGGGTTAGACCGCTATTGCTCTCAGCGCATCTTACTGCCATATTTGCAGTTCAGATACACTGTATATGCGACTGCATTCAAACTGCAATTTGCCAGTCGGATTGCAGTTGCCTTGTGGTTCATAAACAACTAACACGCCTGACGTAGCCGACGCCATGGGATTCAGCAGGAAGCGGTTATGCGATCAATGTGAAGAATTTTCCCAAATCCCTAACCTAGCCTTCCCACAGTTATGGGCATACCGAGGTCTTTCCTGAAAGGTATTCTTCGTGAAAGTTGTTCATTTTCGCTAACTGTGCAACCTCTTCAGTTTGTGGGAAACTGTCCTTTACACCATTTATACAGGGCGTTAATTTAATTGATTTAATTGCGTGCCATAGCTTAAGGGGTGTTTCAGTAACGTAAAAGGAGCTCATAAAAAATATATAAAAAAAATTCAACTCAAAAAATCAAATAACCAAAAGCCGGTATTTATTATGATTCCAAGAACTGCGCCTACCTCTCGTGCTATAACCGAGTTATAGCACTCGTTTTTTTGTTTTTTTACTTGAATTTTATTTTTATAGGCTCTTTTTACGTTACTGTAACACCCTCAAAGATATGGCACGCAATTAAATTAACACCCTGTATACATATACTCGTAACCATCATCTTCCTAGCCTTTTTCTTTTATTTTACGGGGTCGGCTACCTAATCTAGGGGATTGAACGAACATTAATCGGAAATATAGGTACCGAAAGAAAATTATCGAGGTTACGAAAACAATCATAATTTATAAATAAAACTATACCCTTTGATGATATGATACAATAGGTGATTCAGCCTGCAATGTCCTAACCAAACTGGGAAAATCTCACAAAGTGATGAATTAACAAATATCAAATTTGTGTTCCCTTCTGGGAATCGAACCCAAGACCACCGGATCGGGAGCCTATGGCTCAGACCACGGAGGCAGTTATGTATGGTAATGCAAAGCTGTCTGACCGTTGCTCCGTCTACCGCTGAATCCCTAATGCAAGCAAGCCCCCAGTCCCATGACAGTCTGCGCAACACCAAACAAATCAGAAAATAGCTTCTTACCCCGACATTTAACTACGTTTCATTTATCAAGAAAATTATAAATTATATCTACTCTACTCGTAATAACGAAAATAACGTGTAACAGAGCACGCTGAAGGGTTTGTATATGCCCAGGAAACTGAACCATTTTCCCAAGGAACATAGGTACATAAAATAAAATAAACTTTTACCTTCCACATAAAATGCAGGAGCTGATAGATAACATACACATTTACCTAAAATAGTATGAGAAGTTTTTTTTTTGTATTTTGACAGTTTCTTTGGAAAAGTTGTTCAGAATCACATCCTTCATCACAACGCTTTGGTACCCTTTCTGTTACACCCTGTATTCTGAATGCACACAATAATGTTTATTAGATCGGCAATAATTCAGGTGCATTTATTGTCTACATTTGGTGTAGGTGAGTTATTCTAGCAGCAACATTTACATATTTATAACTTTCAGGTTGAGCAAGAATATAAATAATAGGAAGTTCATCTGAGCAAATAAAAAACCCGTGCCACATTTAATAAGCAGCAGATAGGATAACTATATTTTATAAACTAAACATAGGTAATTAATATTAAAAATATTAATTTATATTTCTTTCCGTTAGATGTCCGAGGTGAAGTTAGTATTTTTATAGTGTACTTATCTATTGATTTGCAAATGCGGCAGTGTCAGATATTATAGCTTTTTAATAAAAACTAGGCAGTTTAATAGAAAAGTAATCCTTTTCAAAAAGTAGGGCATATTGTCCTTTATATTATCTATTATATGAATATAAGATGTCATGTTTCATATTAACTGTGTTGCTTTAAAAAGGATTATGATATCGATTCTAGATGCCATCTAAATTTAAGTTGTCTGTCTCTTTCAGATTAAAAAGTTTGAAAAAGGACATGAGATTTATACTCTTTGGTTTTCGATTATACTCTATGAATTTCATATGATTTTATACTCTGAGTTTTATACCAAGATTTGACGCGATTTCTGTCAAATATAACTGCCATGTATTTAGATGGCAGATAAAATACAGAGGAAATGTGCAAAATAATTTAGAAAATGTTTAAAACCTTAAGAGTATAAGTCACCTGTCCTTTTTCTATCTTATTATTTTAAAAGAGAGAGATAGATTTTAATTTTAGTTTTAGCGATGGCACCTAGAATCTACCTAAGCTAAGAAGCTGGCAGAATTATCTCGCGCAACTAAAATAAAATTAGCATGCAAAGGGACACAAATAATATTTTTTCAAAATAATTGCCAATAACCATGTAGAATAATAAAAAAGAAGTGAATGACGTAAACTTTGAGCCGTCTCTCTAGTCGCCGACGAATGAAAAGCATGTTGGATAAATAGAAATATATTTATTTATGCTTATTAAACTATAATGTAGAGAAGTTGAAAAGAATGGAATAAATGACAGTCCTTAAACGTATTCTGGGACGGTGCTGCCCGTGCGGGGGCAAAGTCTCCATCTTTCTGTCTCGCGGCGCGCCTCCGAGCTAGAACGGAACAAACAACTCAATTTCCAACCTTATACCCAATCATAACGTTTACAAATTCTTCGAACGAACACAAAAGCGGTGACGGACGTGACACAGAAGGTGCTACGGATTTTTCTCAGACCATTTGCTTTTCTTCTTGTTTGTTTTTATTTTGCGAACTTTTAAATCTTTTATAAAATTAATATCTAAATACATAAAAGATTCTATATCCCTTTTCAAAAAACTAAAAATAAAGTTAAACCAAAGATATAATTTAACGACCTTTTGGTCGTTTTCGCTCTGCCTACCCCATTAGCTACGAAGGCTTGATTTTATGTATAATTTATATAATAATTTTCTCTCATTTATAACACGTATTCACAGTTATCCATCTTATATCGAGCCTGTTCAGGAAGGGAAAACTATTTTTTCTTATAATTATTTCTGCTAATATAAGTATTTTTGTTATTATAATATAATTTTTCATTTCTCTACTACTCTTTCAAAGCTACTCCTCCAAAACAGACTCGATTATAAATTTCGGCTACCTATGAAATATGATATAAATCTGTAGCACCTAAGACTGTGAGAATGAGAACAAGAGAGAAGCTCGAATCTTCCATAATACACCACACAAACGACATCTTCCAATTTTACGAATGATTGTATCCATTTGCTTGCTAAAACAATTCCAGTATATCGAGCGTTGTGCGAGCGGGAAATATCTTTAGCCACCGAAGCTGGTACTATAGACAAGTCGTATTGACGTTGGCATGGAACAACAGTTGGACTGGGCACTTGGAACAAGACGTTAAGCGGAGTTAGCCACTTTCTGCAGGGATTCTTCTTGATCAATGCGGTGTTTTATGATTATGAACCTCCTTGCAGCCAGTGGCTTACTCTACTATATGACATGACTACCCTCACCCTCTACCCTGGTAGAGTGGCCCACGTTACGCGCTGTATAGTGCAAAAAGTGTATACCAAATGTCAAAGAGTGTTAATTAAAAAAATATATACACCAGTTTGTTTCATTCCATAGGCTCCATATTGAATATAGCGTTCTCATGTTCTAAGATTGCCGTCAATGTGACTTGTCCTTTACAAAATAAGAATGTATGCGCGCTATGGAGCGCCACCAATATTGAAGTGGAAATAATGCCCGTGTTATTGGATTGTTTCTTAAATATGAATGCAGAGGACATTGTATTTACTCAAATATGGCGGCGCCAATTAGCTTCAGGTATCATTGTAATAAAATAGTAGTAGCTAAATTCCCCAGCTTTGTGCTACTGAAGCTCCGATGATTATGTTATTGCGTGTTAAAACAAAAACGCATTAAAAATAAAAAATAAAAAACATAATATAAAGAACAAAATTTTATTGTGCACATATCATAGTTACAAAATAAAAACAGTATTCTCTCTAAGTTTATCAGTCTTGTGTGTTGTATATATTTCAGAAATAAATGCATTATTGTAGAGCAATTTAAAATTTAAATTATTAAATGTTGTTTTTGAACCGTGATGGATATAGCACGTTCACAATTTGCATGATAGGAAACCCGTTCGTCTGCACATAGCTTGAGATGTGTGTTAACATTGTGACGTGTTATATAGGTAAATTATAATGATGTGGAGTATATCTATTGTGACCCGAAACAACGCGACAAATACACAATACTTAAATTACATTAAAAAGTACTTTAAAAATGAGACGAGAAACTAAAAACTACTTAAATTTTCAATAAATCAAACAGTTACGTATTTACAACAATAACGTTGACGATAATTCGTTTTCTAAATTCTAAATTGCTTCGCGTAAGTAATTTAGCTAGCACCGATTATTCTAATTGTAATAGTATGAGTAGTAGTAAACTAAGTCCCCCATGGAGTACATGACAATTTATATAATGTTGCATTTTGTGCGTGTGGCGTGTGGCATCTCAAGGGTAACTTCGCAAAATGTTCCTTGGTCGCAAAATGTCCCTTTTGCAAAGTCTTTTTAGAGGACCCACAATTTGAACTAAATCTATCAAAAAAGCAAAAAGGGACATTTTGCGAAAGGGATATTTTGCGAAAGGGACATTCTGTGACGTAAGGATCTCAAGGTATGTGCTTGGGGTCGACGAACAGTGGCCCCTGTGGGGAGTCTGACCTGGAGCGCGTGGTGCCCATGGACTCGTAGCCATGGGGCTCTGGCGGCGCCGTGGAGAACGCCTGGAGCTCGTGCTCGCGCCGCACGGGGAACGTGCACCCGTCGCCGAGGCTAGCAAAACCACACCGGTCACGGTCAGGCCAACGTGACGTCACAAGCCCGGTAATGTTGACCACAGACACACCAGATTAAATATATTATCTGCTGTGTCTGTGGGCACCTTAAATCATGCGTGGTCACGCCACCGTGCCACTTTTAGAGGGAATGATGTGCATCATTTTCCACACAAACACTTTACACTAAACCCCTCGTCAAATCGCAACTGATTGCGTAAATTTTTGGAAAATAAGTATTATATGAACGAGGAGATGAAGGTAAGAAATGTTACACTTTTAAAAGGATATGATGTTTCTTCAGAACCTCTGCAATATTTCTTCAGAAAGAAAGCAGGTAAGAGAAACCTACATCTCCTATGAAGTTATTTTTAAAAAATTGACGATATCAGTTGCGATTTAACGAGGGGCTTAGTGTTGAGTATTATAGTATGGAAAATGATACACATACTATTCTCCGAAGTAAGCCGGTTCTAAAGTAATATACTGGTGTTCACTTAAATTTGACCTCCGCGCGTGATACGGAAGGCCAAGTTTCGTCGGACGCCGGCATATTTGCTGAAACCAACGCGATGTGGCCACGCATGACGTAACGGGCATCCGTAATGTACAGGGTGTATGGGAAGGTGTCCCGAAAAATTTACCGCGAAACTGAACAACTTTCACAAAGAAATTGTTCTAAACTTCTCTAGTCTGATCGGAGCGATCATTTTGTACGGTTTATTTTTTTTCATGTAGCAGAGTAATTATTTGAGAAAGTTATTCTGTTTCATGGACTAAGCAACCCCTATCAGTTTTCGAGACACCCTCAGTTACACCTTTTAGGTATATAAGGTCGGGCGAGAGTGACTTGTGAGTGCCGCGGACGATTCACTCTTTCACTCACGGTTTATTTCCGCGGTATCGTTCAATATTACACCCGTTGTCAGAGAATTGCTATACGGATATAGTCATTAAAAAATAAAAGTGCACACGCTGTTTAATAAAAGTCAACCTCACCATGCAATACTCTTTATGAAACAACATTTTTGGGTATTGATTGGAAAATACCATATTCCTCAAAATGTATCCCCGAAAAGTTTCAGATAACGTTTCAAGTTCTTGTCATGGGAGACGTAAATGTAGATAAAATTATTCAATTTGGAACCTAAATATAGTTTTGAAAATCGAATATACCGGAAGGATAGGCAACCGTCCGCAGCACGCAAAGAATGGGCATTTTCCAAAAGAGAATGTAAGTGGAAGTGTATCCTACAGATTATGGAATACATCGCCACCTACAGCACACTGTTTTGAAAATTAAGCAATATATTTTCATAAATAAGGAAAGTGTAAAAATGTATATATAATGGAAATACATATAAATACAGAAATTGCGGAGAAGCTATGATTTTAATTACCCGTGTATGAACTGAGATTGTTATCCAAATCGAGAACAGATGCTACATGCACTTTAGGATATTTATGCCATACTCAAGGTGGTAGCAGGAAAGAGGAGGTGCCACTTTTTCTAATTAATGAATTGTATCTCAAATATAAACATTTTCATGAATAGAATACGGTTTGCGACAACATGAATTAATTCTTCATTTTGTTATCCATGAAGTCTCAATTTACACTAAACAGCATTATAAACTATGATATCATGGGTTATAATGTTGTCATAAACTATAATATAAGTCATGAAAATGTTTGTATTTCAGATAAAATTAATTTATTACGAAAAGTGGTCCCACTCTGCTCTGTTTGTACGTTAACAAAGACTATTTTAGCAGTAATTCATGGGTATTTTAAGCATGTCCATGTCCCATCCACCCTTAAATAATAAATAATTTTAGTATATTTTTAATGTATCCAACTGTTGCCAACACTCTACTAAAAATGAGTGTATTTGTGGATGTTTTAACCCAGCCGGATGGACATAATGAAAAGTATTATATATAAATACAATATTCATTAGCAAACACGGTTACATATTTATTATATAAGGTTATTTTATAGTAGAAACTTCAGCATAAAAAAAAAATAGGACTTATTTTGTTAACTTATTAGTAGTAAGACGAGACGAGCCTACCCTCCAAAACCGAGCATGTTAACTCAAGCTCAGCGTATGTTAGAGTGTCATTCACTTCTTTTTCACACAGGTTTGTATTTGTGGCGACAAATGCGTTTGGCCACTGACCCTAGTAATGAAGCTCGGAGTTTCATAGGAGGTGTTGTAAAACAAGTTGTTCTTCAAGTATAGGCGACATGCAGTTTCGGCCCCGACCAGGACACACAAACACACACACACACACACACACACACTATTATCAAATAAAACACTGCATGCGTGTTTGATGCATTACTATACAGTTGGGTTTTGTTTAGGAGTGTACAGAATGCGATCTTGCCCTTTACCTAACTCGTTGGATTCGAGAGGATGATGCCAAGTCGAATGCAAGTCTCATGATCATCAACATGGGACTGTGTCAGTCCACTGAGTGCAAAGAATGCAAGACTACAAGTAATTTATTGGGTGACATAGCATAAAGCCCGTATGGTATAGTGTACTGGATAGGGCCGCGGCCTTCTGTGCAGGAGGTCGTGGTTCGAATCCCACCACGTACCAATGTGTTTCTCGGTTTTCGGATTTCATATGTACGTTTATTCGGCGCTTTTACGATGAAGGAAAACATCGTGAGGAAAACCTACCACACCTACGACGAAATTCAAAGGTTGTGTGTAACCTAATCCAGGATTGGTTCTGATTATCCTTCTGGGTTGCGGAGGTCAGATGGCAGTCGCTCTGTGTAAAGACCAGTACCCTCGTTCAATCCCCTGGATTAGGTAGCCGACCCCGTGAAATACAGGAACAAGGCTAGGAAGATGATTAAGCTTTTCATATTTAGTTTATGTTGCCTTCTGTTCGACGGATACGTTTGCTATTGGTTCGTCTCTTCTATACAAGATTAGCACCGCAGTTTCACTTGCATTTTAATGAGTTTTCACGTGAGAATCAGATATTTTTCCGCGGTAAAAAGTCGCCTATGATACTGAGGGGGGTGTACGTAGCTGCTTAAAAGTGAAAGAATTGTTGCAATCGATCCAGTAGTTTTTCGTAACAAACATACAAACTCATTTTTCCTTTTTATAATATTAGTATAACATTCCACTATTAGATATGGATTCCTCCGACACGCCTTGCAAGCAGATTGGCGAGAATTGTTGATATTTACATAGAATTCTGATTCGTGTTTTACGACGTCGTGCGTTTATGGAAAGACATGGGGTGATACTATTCTGACATGACATTACCCCGATCAAGTGAGACGACTATTAGGATTAAGCCTTTAAGAACACTGGCTCCGAGGAGGTTAACTAAGTCGTTGTCACCAGGGATTAACTCAGTAACGAAAAATATTTTTTTAAAGGCATCAACATCAACCCGATTAATTTCATCTAGCTTCAAGTACAACTAAATGAAAACACAACGAGCTAAATAATGGGTATTTTCGAATTCCATTATCTCCATTGTTAGTCCAAACACATTTAGGAACAGGTTTTGCTTCTATGGTATCCGCAATCTCTGGAATGGTGTAAGTAAACTAGTGCGACGTTAGGACCAATGACCAGTTTACATTGAACTATCATGCGGTCCTGCACACCTAAGGCTTCATACAGACGCACAGCACTTGCCAACTGCAGGTAAAGTGACACCAGACGTAATAAATTTAAGTGAGGGCGCTGCATGTTGCAGTGTGAAAAATATGGCGAAAAATATCACGTAGTAGAAGACGTTTTTAGTCTGAGGGTCATACGCATTGCGATTCTATGTACCTACGTAGTACAAGGAGTTTTTGTACTGAGATGGTAGCCATGATGGCGGCATTAGCGTGGTGGCACTATACAACTGCAGTTGTCGACGCGTCGACGGTAGCCTTCGTCTGTTGACTGCAGCTGCTATGCAGTCGGGAAGTGCTGTTCGTCTGTATGAAGCCTAATGTGATGGGGTCTAGTCTAAGGTGGTAGGGTAGGATGTAATGGGTACATTACCTGGTGAAGACAGGAACCAGCCACAGGTTGGGCTTGTTTCCAAACACCTCCTTGAAGTTGTTAAAACAACCCACCGAAAAGCCGTTCTTGTCCGCTCCGTTGCGGAACATGGGCGCGCGGAACGCTTCTGCAAACCAAAACATACACTTTGTGAACGAAGCTACATCCATGCTGGTAAAACATAGAAAGTTCCACCTGCTTCTCTTCCCGGGCAAACCGAGGTGGACTGTATACCGGGTGTAAGGGACAGCGTCCCGCAAACTTATAGGGGTTGCTCATCAATGATACTGAACAACTATCACCAGGATTTTTTTTCAGGAAATGAAAAAATAAATTTGCTTTTCCATACAAATTGTCTGAACGAGGTGGTCATTTTGTATGAAAAAGCAAATTTTTCTTTTCGTTTCCTGAAAAAAAAATCTGGTGGTAGTTGTTCAGTTTCGTTGACTGAGCAACCCCTATCAGTTTGCGGGACGCTGTCCCTTACACCCGATATATCAGAGGTGTTGTTTTTTTTTTATAATTGATAGTCAATCATTTTGTCCACCATCATATCTGATGGGAAGTGACGATGTAGACTGTGATGGAGCAAGAGCAAGAGCTAATTAAAAAAAAAACTCGTGTGTTTTACAGCACTCGTGCATTTTACATTACGATGACGCACAAGTACGTAATAAGATACAATACAATATTGAAATTGGTGTAATAAGAGACCCTTTACGAGCAAATGTGTTATAAATACCTTTATGATTTAAATTATTATTCATAATATTTACCTCTATCTACACAATGTTATCATACTAAACAGATCTCGGCAAACGATTTTAAAAATAGCAATAAGGCCGCCAATGGACCATGTCCGATTTTATTGAAATCACATTATAATCACGATTTTATTTTTTAATTGTGTAGCCAAAGGAAAATTGATCATTATTCCGTACAAACTAGTCCGCGGCTGCCACTAACAGAATTTAATTTATTTCTCTGGAGATAATGGTCGGTTATTTTTGGTATTTGTTATATAGAATATGTTATCTTATTCCTACGTGCAGAAAAAATATTGAGGGATTTTAATAAAATCGGACATGATCCATTGTACCACTTTTCTGTTTATTTAATTTGTAATTTCTGTGTTTTTGTGCAATAAAGTATATTCTAATCTATTCTATTGAATGCTCAAGATAATTGATATACAATGAGTCTAAAAACAATGTGTAGAGTAGAAATGACTGCAAGTTACCGACGACAAGCATGCTCACGACCGAATTAACCATCTTCCGCATAGGATCACCCAAGCGGCGATATAAAAGGAGCATATCTGAAACCAACATTCAGATTAACATTTTAGCATACTACATATAGCCATTCTCTATAATGGTATGGTACCTTATAGGAAGACAAGGGCTTATAGGAAGTCCACAAGCCCTTCTCATATTCTATCTTCTGTCTTTCTCTCTTCAGTCTTTTTAGTCTATGGTCATGCTCTAGGTACTATATTATTAATAAGCGCCGAGATTAATTTTAGACTCCATTTATTTTTATTACGCTGTATTATAAGTTTTGCTTTATTTATTTTAATTTATAGGTATAAAAACGAATAAATATTTTGTATTATAATATAATATGTAAGTATGTTATGCTGTTTAAAGTTAATTAGGTTTTTAGATTAAGGTGGAATGTGCAGTGCAAAGACAAACCTTTTTAAGGATTAATGGTACTAAGAATTTTAATGTTTGTACAATCTTTTATATGTGAGATAAATAAATAATAATAATTCAGGAAAAACACCGTTAAACTTAATAATAATTGCCTGTCATTATCTGTTATGAGCGTACAGAAAGGGACGGCAGTATCAGTATAGATGTAGGTAGTTATTATAATCCTGTCAGTTCAAGACTCCATGGGTAGTGAGGTCATGATGTGGGTCAATAAGCGTCGTCTATTTATATTGAATGTTTTAAACGAATTATGATATATATATATATATATTGGTATACCTACTGCCGTCCGTTCCTGTTTCTCCATAATAGAAAATGACAGGTAAGAACTTATTTTAGTTAAATTGTGGTTGTTACCCAATCGACGCCATTATTCAAGAATTCTGATACATGATTCTAGTATATGTACATATAAAAAAATATAAAAAATGATGTGTTTTTGTAGTATAATATTGGTCATATTATTAGTATAACTTGCCCAAAACTGCGACTCAACGACAACACAATATTACCCGAAATCATTATTATTGCAGTAGTTTGCAGTCATTTCCAAGGTATTAAAGGTGATTATACTTATGTGAATTTCCTCAATCTAGTCGCAAACTAGTATGTTATTTACACTGTTAATAGTAATGAGATGGCGCAAAACAGTTTTTCCACTTATATTCAGGACAACATCATTTTTTTTGTAACTGTATCAATATATTGGTATACAAACCTAACCAAGGACTAATGAAGAAGCCCGGTTGGTGTAGTGGATAGGGTCGCGGCCTTCTGTGCAGGAGGTCGTGGTTCGAATCCCACCATGTACCAATGTGTTTTTCGGTTTTCGAATTTCATATGTACGTTTATTCGGCGCTTTTACGGTGAAGGAAAACATCGTGAGGAAACCTGCACACACCTACGAAGAAATTCAAAGGTTGTGTGTAACCTAATCTAGGATTGGGTCTGGTTTCCCTTCCGGGTTGCGGAGGTCAGATGGCAGTCGCTCTGTGTAAAAACCAGTACCCTCGTTCAATCCCCTAGATTAGGTAGCCGACCCAGAGAGATACGGGAAAAAGGCTAGGAAGATGATGACAAACTATCCATGGACTGTTCGACATCTACGGAAGGTTTCGCGCGGAGCTTTCAGTTTCGGCGGCTATGCGACAAACGCATCATTCGTCATTACGGAGTTGTCCTGTAGCTAGGCCGTTACTGGGTGTAAGGGACACCTTTCCGTAAACTGATAGAAGATACACGATCAATAAAACTTAACTACTTTCGCGAAGAGGTGTTTTTAAAACTGAAAATTTGAATATGTCTTTTCCGTACACATTGCGTCATGGTCATTTTATATGGGAAAATAAAAAAGCTTTTTATTTTTCTTAGCAGCCCCTTTCAGTTTGCGGGACACCAGCCTTTACAACCTTTATATATAAAAGACTATATAAAGTACGATACAAACCTAGCGTGGTCCTGTTATTGGCGACGAGATAGCAGTGGTAGCCGAACAGGGAGCCGAGCGAGATGGCGAACATGAGAGAGACAAAGAAGGCAAACACGATGTGGTACCGGCCCACTGAAGCCACGTTGCCGAACTCATTCTGAAATACACCACAAATATTTATATTAAATACTTTTTCTTCTACCTAGAGAGAGTTTACCAAGACTAATGCTGTGGTCCGTTTTTCCATTTTGATTTGCCCGATCTTTCTATCCTCTTTCTACTCCCCTTTGTCCGATCCTCGGCATCCGCTGGTGTAAGATATAGATACTAAAAAGATGACTTCCATGCAGGACTGGGAGCTATAGAAAAACATAGTATGTGCTAGCTTCTCCTCCCGGGCATGCAGCAAAACCAGCTAAGGGATTCGAGGGTTTCAGTGTATTGTAATTTAGGCGATGGGCTGACAACCCGTCACTATAGCAATATACATAATCATCTGTAATAATAACCCTCAAGCTTGTCAGACGTAGTGGAACGACCTTTGTTTTCGCTCTGCCTACCACATTACGGATAAAGGCGTGATTTTAGGTATGTTTAATATTTTAACTGATTGATGTCTGTACATAGGAGATAATTAAAAAATAATAAAAGGGTGTTAATAAAATAATAAGTACTATGAGAGCCAAACACCACCCAAAATACTGCATTTAGGATTTCTGTCTGTACGTATATGTATGTTTGTTCGCGTGTCACGAAAAAACCTCTTAATCAAATCTTATGCAATCTAAATGCAGTTATCTTTATTGTATTGATGAAGGTCTAACTTAAAAACTCATTGGTCGTTTTTGTCGATATTCCACCTAGAAGTCTAGAAAAAAAAATATGGAGGTCATAAAAAATTTTTCTGCATCTAATGGGACATAGGCTAATATGGGAAAATTTATTTAATGCAGGTGAAACTGAGAGCCGGAAGCTATTATACATAATACCTTAAATACAAACGTTCGCTCCAGCAATTACTATAAATTATACCGAAATTAATGCTGAAATTAACTTATAGCAGCAACTAAAAGTTTTATTGTAGTAGCATTATACAGGGTGTAAAAAAAAGTACTGCGTTCCTTTAAACCACATGTTCTACTAATGATACCAAACAACTTTCCCAAAGAATAAAAATTTTAGCTCGGAAAAAAAAATCGCCTTCTTCATTCAAAAAGCAATTTTTTTGTCGAAATAAAATTTTTCTTTTTTGAGAAAGTTGTTAGTAGAACATGTGGTTTGAAGGAACGCAGTACTTTTTTTTACACCCTGTATAACGTTTGCTATGGTTTGCAAAGTTTCTAGTCAAAATATTGTCTTCTTAAATTCTCTGCTTTCGCAAAAACTCTTAAGACATACATACACACAAAAGAGGTATTTAATCCCAAGCAATTGTAAAAAAAAAACTACTAAAGATTACCTTCTATCGCTATTAAAGACATATCGCATTGCATTATCTAAATGATCGTGGAATGCATATTTAATTAGTTCGCACCATAAAAATCAAGTTTCGTTGAAATAAACGACGGAGACGAAATGCCATCTGAAGCTGTGTTAGAATAGCATAATCATATTCCTATATAATCCCATGTATCTTCCGTCGTAAAAAGGAACTAAGGAATAAATCCCGGGAATAGACAGAAGCGTTCGGTTCAAATAAAAACAACTCGCAGGGGTCGAAACAGGTTCAGTATTCAAAAATACTGATTTTACTGACCAGAAATCTAAAAACTGACTTTACAATTGTTGGCCTCCACCATCCCCATAGCCAACCATCACCACCTTTATTATTAAAAAAATTACAAATAATCAACAGTTTTTAATATTTCTAAACAAAGCAAATGACACACATCCAATCATGCAAATAATATTAAAAGTTAGAAACATTAGATATTATGATTTCTTGAAGAAGTTAGAAATCAAGGTGGGTGGAAGTGGATGGTTGTGGGTGGCGAAAATGTGAATAATTGGGTGCAACTGATGAATTGGATGGACGTGAAAGGTGGAACCCGAGCAACGGCGGGTTTCGTTGCTAGTGTATACTATAAGATATTACTTAAGCAAAATCTAGAATGAAGAAGGTAAGCGCAAACAGGAACGATACAGGTACACACAGACAGACAAAATTGTGTCAGTGAAATATTTAATAAAATATGGAGCAATATGACGTGTTGATCTCAAAAAACTGAAAAAACCGACCATTTTCTCAAAAATACTGAAAAAACTGTCCATTTTCTCAAAAAACTAAATTTTACTGACCATGCTAAAAAAAACTGACTTTAACTGACCAGTTTCGACCCCTGAACTCGTTATGACAAAATAGTAATAGGGTAAGGCTCATGTCCAGCAGTGAACACTCGTTGTTCCAGGGATCTGTAGAATATTCTGACAAATAGATAGACTAGAATTTTGCTACAATACTGGTCTGACTGAATACACTATTTTAAATATTAACTAACAATTGCAATATAGGATGTTAATTGATTTGCGTGCCGTAGCTTAGAGGGTGATTTAGTAATGATAAGGAGCACAAACTCCCAACGTGATAAAGGAGCTCATAAAAAAAATATAGGGTATATTGATAGAAACCAGACAAACTAATTACGAACGCTAAGTACATACTCTAAACTTATTAATTAATTACTAGAATATCCACACTGTTTAAATTTTTATTCATTCAAAATATAGCCCCACTGCGATACCGAATTATTTAAACAATGTGAACTTCAGCAGAACCTATTACTTCGACCGACACTATCTATTAATATTTTACTATCAAAGTTTACTTAGAACAGATAAGCTTGAGATAAAAATTGGGAATTATCAATAACGCATCATCTGGCAAAGTAAAAGACTAACGAAAGATACAACACTAACTGCGACTATACTCTCGCGGGCAAAAGTGCGTTATGCATCGACTGTTCAAAACAAATTTTCAATTGGATATGAAACGAAATCGCTCAGTGGATCAGATACATAAGCAATCTGTCTGCGCAAAGTATGGCCACTGATCTAAGTCCAATATACCTAAATATAGCGCATGACGTTGAGATAAACACTTCTATAAATTATTAATCCAACTCGCAATAGACCAACATATTTCGCTAAGCACACGCGGCATTGATTTGTAATTTTCCAACCTTGTTCTACCTAAACACGATCATAATATTATTGGAATTCAGTTATTTTGTAATTTTTTTCGAAGATAGCAATGTTCTTAAACGTTATAAGGACTCTTGCGCCTTGTTTTTTTTTTAATAAGACTGAATTGCTTTAATATGATTTTAGTTGGGTCGTGGGCGAGAGCGTCGCGTAGGCGTCTTTTTAAACCATACCTCAACTCAGCACCATGCCGCGTTGAACAGTAGGATGTATTACAATGCGCTTTTACAACGCTGTATTACGGAAACCCTACTTCGTGTCAACACTACGAGTAAAATACAGTGTGATTCAAGCGAGAAGTTTCGGTTCGCACGTCCGGAAATGCTCCCAATAAGTTAAATGTTACTTGCGCAGAAACCATCCTCAAATTCAACACCGAATCACAGACCGGACTGAAAATAGCTTTCTAAAACTACCTTTGAATAATATAAAAATAAAACATGCGATTGGTTTTTATAAATTTTCAGAGAATTTTCTAATTTAAGTCTTTAATTTAATAAGTCACAATAGTTTATTTATATGCGCTTTTTTAAATATACCTAGACTGTGTGAAGAATACTTATAATTTTCTTGTCCGATGTGAGTGAACAATTCGAGATATATCAAAAATGGAGAACTGAAAAATACGGCGTTTGTATTGAATCTAACATTTTGGACAAAATAAATCAAAGAAAAACGGAATGTGTAAAAATAAACATTATATTTTATTAATTGATTACCTTTAAATGGATTTTTATATAAAGTTTATACACTAGCTCGGAATCGAGTAGGGTTTTCGGAGGTAAATGTTACAAAAGTAGATTGTAAACCATCCTACTGTTTAACGCGGTAGAGTGCTGAGTTGAGGTATGGTTTAATAAGACGCGTCGCGTAGGCGGGCCCAAGACCCGCGCGATAAGCTTCGCGCCGTCCTAAATAACATCGCTATGACGTCATCCGCCGCACACCATCCGACTCGCTTTCACAATGCACTGACCAACCAACCAATGTTAGGATTGTTTGTCACAATTCAAGTAGAAACTTGATAAGGTATGGTACGTGCAGTAAAAACTCTCTACTTGATTAAAATAATTAAATTATGTATCTTAAAATGGTTTAGTTTTTTATGAGTTCATTAACACCGATTGTAACGCAACTAAGAATTCGCCTTGAATTTTACGTAATACGTGCACAATGCAACTTAAATTATAGAAATCATTATTCGTCGAAGTATTTATCTCAACGAAATATTAGAAAAATAAATACGCAATTTATCAACAACTAGAGGCAAAGACCAAACGATACGATATACACAATAAATACTGAAAACGTAAAGAAAACATTTACATGCATCAAATTCACGCAATAATGAGTATATATCCCTTGCTTAAACAATCGGTCGCAGTGGGCATCCTTGTATTTTTGATAAACCTGTGGAGTTTATATTATATATCTATATTTACAAAATCATCTCTGTTCAACAAAATTCATTATAGGATGAGATACTGGTTGCCGTGGCAGACCACTCAATCCATCTCATTACATTATCAGTCTGGTCTAAGTCAATTTGTACCATCGAATGAAGCCCAATGCCTGTTGCCTTGTATTACCAGTATAAGATTTACATCATTGCAGTTCCTGGTATAATGACTTCGAAAATGGTGTCCTCTTTGATCGTAAGCAGTAAGCACGTTGGCACAGCTTCCGATGTGATGCATTTGTTTAACAATCGCGAAATAACATCGCGGAGTATTGGCATTGATTCATGAACTGTATCAAAATAAATAATGCGTGATATACTCATAATATGGGATAAATTAAGGAGCTGTTCTTGTGAATATGAATTTGCGCCTGCCTGTTAATAATTGAGTATTTCGTTTTTTCATTGGGCTTATATATCCTGCCCATTCAGGCAAATTTCACTTACCTTCCAAAACTTGATGAAGTAAGGCAAACAAGTGACATTGATGAAGAGGCAGTACACGAGGGAGTATCCCAGGAACAGCATGAAGAACTTGTAGTTGAAGAAGCAGACGCAGTTGTTGACCCACGGACAGTGGTGGTCCATCTTGAGCACGCATCGCGCGCATATGCTGCAGTGGTGCGCACGGTCTGGCTTGATCAGAACGCAGCGGTTGCAGTACCGGACTGAACCTGAATTTGTTCTGCAAACCATTGCTAATTTACACATCATGCGATCATCATCTTTCATTAGTTTTGGAGATTTTTCTATGCTTATTGGCAGAAGTTCAAGAAACAGCAAATCTTTACTTTGTCACAAACTTGATGGTTTGAAATTCGAATTTCTAAATTGAAATAAAATAGTTATTTGTGTATTTAGGGCGGAAAGTAGGCAATTTCGACAGAGGGGACATTCAAAGCAGGAAAGTCAGCGAGTATAGTGTTTTAATTTACAAGGAATTATGTACATAACCAAATAAGGAAAAAACAAATATACATTTTACTGAATTACCTATTCTAATCATCAAATTATACAAATTATAATGATGAATGTAGGGTGAATCACACATTTTATAATATTGTTATAAATGTCTTATTTCTACAATGATCATAGATTTTCTCAATTCTAGCTACATTTGTCATCAAAAACAAACCTTGTTAAAACAGGTACGTCTTGAGCATGTCTTTGTATTATATCTTTTGTAGTTAAAATTGGAGGATACCCCAAAAAAATTCTTGCTGCACTTACAAGTCTAGAATTGAGAAAATGTTGTGTGAAAATGATGGTCTAATAAAGAGGTCGGAAGGAATCAATTTAAAAAAACAAATATATTGCAAAGCATTACTGGACCTCAAGTCTGCTTAAACATCTTTATCATGTAATAAGTAGCTACGGGTTCATAGGTCTTGTGTCCGGATTCCTTAAGCCACCACTGAGAAACTTATAATTAAATTTTCCTTACATAATAGAAACACTAGAATTGATATGAGTCCTGTCAGTTATTATTATACTAGTAATGTTGCATATCTTTCATGAGTTGAAAAGAAAAAGCAGACCACTGGGTCAAAAAGGGCTATGAGATCAAATAAATATTTAAAAAATGGTTATTGATATAAACAATATAAATACCTTGTGACAATAGGAAGTTCTTTTGCAAAATTTTCCAATATATTTCGTTGGTCATCCTCTGAATCGGCACTGAGTAACTTTTCAATTTCTGATTCAGGAAGTTTGAACTGCAATCAAATAAATAAACTGTTGAATGTTTAAGTTACATATACTGATGAAACAATTAACAAGCAACAAAATAAAAGCCACTGTTTGGTTTTTATACTGTTGATTCCAGCCCCCGTAGCATGCAGCCACAATAAGGCCGTGATAGCCATTTTATCACACATTTTATCGCATCTATCTGTCAATATGTATGGGAGTTTGACAGATAGATGCGATATATTCGTTATCGTGCGGTGGCACGCTACAGGGGCTGTAGTGAAATCAGTGCAAACTATTTTGTATAGGTTCTTCTTCTTCCTTATCAGTCCCTCAATGCTGAGGATCGTGACCATTAGCAAGGGCCCTCCAACTCCAGCGGCAGCTGGCAAAATGGGTTGCGTCTTGAAAGTAGCTCTTTGCTATTGCTAGGTTATAAAAACTTACAAATTTGTAGAATGTAGCCCCACAGGGTCTAGTCTACTTACAGCAGTTTGAGAAACTAGGATCAATCTGAACCTTATTGTTTAAAAAATAAGGTTTGAGATTATATTGGGATGTTATAGAGTGGTATTTTTCACGTACCCTGTCTGGGACTGGCTGGATTTCTGCGAGTATTGTACGAAAGTACGACCATACGAACATGAACAGGAGTATGTGGTACACTATAAGATACACACATTGCTGCAAAGTACTTGTTACAGTAACTGGAAAAAAATGAAAAGCCCTTTATAGTCAACAGGATAAAATACGGATATAACTGCAAGAAAAGTGTGAAATACTTACAAATGCACAACTGGATAGCATAGGCATAATATGACCATACCACGATCGACATTATTAGCAACACGGGAACCCATTTGAAAGCTTTCCACAACCACATTCTGCACACATTTATACACGTACACACTCCCGATTTACTTTGTCTTTTACTTTGCACGGATGAGTCCACCATTATTTTCACAATACCAAAATATCCATGATTTGCCTTCGGAGACGGAAAAGAGGATTCTATCTGTGGGGATTCTTGTCACTTTTTTCTTTCAAACTTTTGACTGACAAACGAACGAAAATGTATGGTCACAGAATCTACATACATTACTCTCTGGGATACGTTCAGTTCAGAGCCGCTCGATCAATCGTAACCTGGAGTGCGTTCACGGGTGCACGGTTAGGGAAAGATGAGGGGAATTTGTCTATGGTTTTTGACATTTGGCGAACTTTTCTCTTGGTAATAAGGTCGAGAATGGCGCGGTAACCATAGATAATTCCCCTCATCTTCCCCTAACCGTGCGCCCGTGAACGCACTCCTGGTTGATCATCAGCATTGTTCTGAGCACGTTCTGAGTCATCATCATCATCATATCAGACAGATCAGTCACATCTGGATACAAGGAGTTTTTTATTATGAGGCTCCATAGAGGAGACGGGAAATCATCAAAAAATAAAACGGTAAACAATCGTGCGTTTCCCAACAGCGGTGCCAAGCGGCCTTTACGATCAAGCAAGCAAGGCTAACAACATAACCGACGAAACGTCATCCATCATTTCGGGGGACAGCATATAGTACTCTGTGGGGGACAGGTTTTAATTTCATCTCGAAAGCGTCAAAAATTTTGTTGTTTTTATATCAAACTACTTTAAAAATCTTAGTTGGATCCGGTGGAGTCCCGTTAACATCATGGAAGTCAAAGAATGCAACGATTTGACTGAAGAAGTAAGTGTTTTTCTTGATACTTAGTATTGGGAAAGTCGTTATTGATTGTTCACCGAACCGACCATGACGTGTTTCAGAATCAATTCATCGTCGATGATGTGAGTAAAATCATCAAAGAAGCAATCGAGAATTCCATCGGTGGAACCGCCTATCAACACAATAAAGTAAATCAATGGACTTCGGCCGTTGTGGAATCATGTTTGGGGCAGCTGACAAAGTTGCAAAAACCCTACAAATACATAGGTAAGCGTCTACACTACACTCGCTATTGTGCCGGCATGTTTGTGAATGATTTCTATGTGGCCCCCATATTATAAATTTATTCCTAGAATTTAAGATAAGTAAGATTAGTACACACATTATAATGTTATTTTCTCAACTATGTTTGCTGTACCCTAGCAGGGTGTCTTTGTATTACATACACAACTTTGTATTCTACTTTGATATATGCAATAAAGAACTTGAACTATATTGCCATAATAAAAATGATAAAAACTTAATATCCTTATTTCTATAATAATAACTTTTATTATAGAATACCGTAACAAAGTAATCACCTGATTGTTTTATTTGTGTAGTCCACAGCCTAATAGGGATAGTTTCAATATTAATATAAAGAAGATAACAAAAGACTTATTTTGTTGTAGTGACATGCACAATAATGCAGAAAAATGGAGCCGGCTTGCACACTGCTTCATCTTGTTTCTGGGACAACAACACTGATGGCTCCTGCACGGTCCGCTGGGAAAACAAAACCATGTATTGTATTGTGTCTGTCTTTGGTCTCGGCATCTAATGTTAAAGTAATATTATTATGATCTGCTGTTAAATATACATTTTACACTGTAGTAGCTTTATTCTTTGGCAATAAATCACTACATAATGACTTATTACTATGCACTGCAACTAAATTAATTAATTTTATTTTAATGAAACTTGAGAATATAGTATGAAGAAAAATTAATAGTTTTATCTTCTAAACATGGAATGAATCTGTCAAGGTATGGAATTATGGTTCTCTAAATAAATAAAATGAAAATTTTCTAAATATCTTTTATCAGTTCACATTCTGTATTCCCTTAATTTTAAGCAAGTAGGATATATTTTCGTACTCAATAAAAGATAACTTCAAGTCTATATAGTTTTATTAATTTTTCAAAATCTTCCACTTTATGAAACAATAATTGTAACAGATTATTTTTATAAAAACACCCTTTTTAAAATGTACCAGTCACAAAACACCATTTGCAAAATGTATCAGTCACAAAACATACCATTTGCAAAATGTACCAGCCATAAAACATACCATTTAATTTTGCAATATGTACCAGTCACAAAACACCATTTGCAATATGTACCAGTCACAAAACATAGGTACAATTTCATTAGCAATTATGGACCAGTCACAAAACATACAATTTCATTAGCAATTATGGACCAGTCACAAAACATACAATTTATTAGCAATTATGGACCAGTCACAAAACGTACCATTTGCAAGAGTACCAGGCGCAAAATGTACCAATCACAATGTAATATGCAAAAAAGGACCATGAAGGACTTATAATTTTAGGGAATTTTGTTTTACGATAATGTTATATCTACCATTCTTTCCGACCCGTGGTTTTAACCATGGATTAATATTTTTTTCCATGTGAATGAGGTATTTTCCCAGAATTTCCCGATGTAAAAAACAAAGCTGTACCTTCGCATTTGTAAGTCTGGATTGGTGTTATTTCTAGGCAAAGAAGAGTTACTTTCGCATTTGTAAAACGAAAATATAGATTTAAATACAAGAGTGATGGTGAGGTGGTGCAGATCGAGGTGGCATTTCATAGGAAACGGAAGTCCTGTGCCGAAAGGGTAAAATATCAGGGGGTCAAAAATGCGCTGCAATGGTTCGATAAAAGGATAGTACGGTTCGGCCGTGCCCGCTAGCTCAATTTGGTGAACTCTACTAGATTTTTGTATGCGAAATAATTTATTTTTCATTACCTGAAATAATTTCTTCATGAATAAGTTAGTCAGTTTCATTGATTCTGCCCTATATCAGTTTGCGCGAAATGTACTTATTAGATTATTACCATTAATTACTTCAACAATCAAAGAAATATTAGAAAGGTCTTCCCTGCTGGACTGGGAGTGATAGAAAAACATAGAATGTGCCAGCTGCATCTCCTCCCGGGCATGCTGTAAAACCAGCTTTAAGGGATTCGAAGTAGGATTCGAAGGGTTTTAATGTATTGCAATTTAGGCGATGGGCTGACTACCCTGTCACTAAGCAATACACATGACCATCTGAAATAACCCTCACAACTTGTCAGACGTGGCGGAATGACCTTTCGGTCGTTTTCGCTCTGCCTACCCCATTAGGGATAAAGGCGTGATTTTATGTATGTATGTATGTATCAAAGAAAGATGCATCGATTAAGAACCAGACAAGGGGTGGAGTGGGGTGGGTGGGATGATCCACCCCAGGTTGGCAGGCTCATACACTATTTAATTTAATGAATCATTAAAAACAATCGACCTGAGCCGCAATTACTGCGCCTGTAGCGCTTTGCGATACCTCACACAAAGGAGACCAATAATTTCGCTATTATACTATCAAGCCCGATGGTGTAGTCACTATACACTAGTACACTGTAGTGTGTAGTGGATAGGTGCTTCCTGATGGGGTCGTGGTTTTAATCCCATTACGGTGAAGGAAAAACATCGTGAGGAAACCTGCACTTGTGTGTGAAGTTGACCAATCCGTACTGGGCCCACATGGTTGACTAAGACCCGATTCCAAGGTACGCTGCTCGCGCCCCTCGATGGGAACGTATATACGAGCTTGATGATACTATGAACACATGTAGCTCAAAGTTTGAAAACCACAACAGCACGTTTTATTGAAGGTTCTGGTTCCGATCCCACTCGTGTGAAAATTTATACAGTTTCAGCAAAAGTTTGAGTCACCTGCCCCTGTAGCATGCCACCGCGCGATAACGAATATTAGCATCTAATATCTGTCAAACTCCCATACGATTTGACAGATAGATCTGACAAAATGTGTGATAAAACGCTTTATCTCGGCCTTATCGCAGCTGCATGCTACGGGGAATCGTCTGTAAGAAAAAATGATTCCGTGCTTCGGAGGGCACGGGCACGTCACATACAAATTATGTCAGAAGTCACTGACAAAGGAGCTTAATCAGGTCGTGTTTTGTTTAGTTAGGACAAAGCAGGCTGAATCATCTGATATTTTGCCTGTCAACAAAAGAAGATGCAATTTTTATTCATCATCATTATCATCAGCTCATATGACGTATATGAGTGCCCCATCGAGGGGCACGAGCCTTCCCTGGCTGCCCTGGAATAGGGTGATTGGTCCTTAGTGGACCAGGTACGGATTAGTCGATTTCACACACAACCTTTGAATTTCTTCGGAGAAGTGTGCAGGTTTCCTCACGACATTTATAGGTTTACATACATAAAATCACGCCTTCATCCCCAGTGGGGTAGGCAGAGCAAAAACGACCAAAACAAAGGTCATTCCGCCACGTCTGACAAGTTTTGAGGGTCAGAACAGATGATTATGTATATTGCTATAGTGACGGGTTGTCAGCCCATCGCCTAAATTACAATACATTGAAACCCTCGAATCCCTTAGCTGGTTTTTACAGCATGCCCGGGAGGAGATTTATAGGTTTCGCAAGGATCGGCTTGGTTTAAGTAGAATAAGCGTTGGATTGGCTACTGTAGCATATAGATGACGCCACAACAAGAAACACAAGTTCTGAAAAGCGGAAACGAAGTTTTCTCGGCAATCTGAAAATTATACTACAAGTTTTAAACATGCTGCTGATGCCGCTTGGAGTTTGGTTCCCTGGACCCCTGGTCACAATACCCACTTTTTCCATCCGTCATCGCTCGGCCAACTAGCCTCAAATATTATTAACGTGCAACCAGACTACCATGAAATCTTGGCTAGAGACTAGAGGACTCTGTCTCGATTCTCTCGCCAATCCGGAGCAGGCTGAGGAGTGTTATTTCCACGGCGAGAACACAAGATATTTATCAAATTGATATCACTTTGCGAGATTTTCTCCAGCTTGTTTAGGAAAATGCAGGCTGAAATCACCTCATTGTTTGTAAAAAATAATATTCCGCGAAGTTATCATAATATTGTCGAGAAACAAAATTCAAACACGGTCTCTGGAATCACAATGATCTATTTCCCATAGAAAAAGCTTTTTTTTAAGTTTAATGAAAATTCTGAAATGAGATATAAACTGACTTATATTTTCTAAAATAGAAATAGACAGGGGGGCGCCGACTCCGTGGCCGGGTGCTCGGGTGCTCCAGCACCCCGAGAGGTAAATAGTGGTAGTATTATAAAGTAGCTCGCTAGGTAGCACCCACGGGAAGCACCCACGTTAATTTTAAATACCCGGCGCCTCTGAAAATAGAAAATCGTTTATTTTAGACACAACACAAATTACAATTAAAAAGAGTTGTAATAAAAAATGTAAGTCGCCGGCGTAGTAAGAGTAACCCTGCCTGGGCGTGGGTGGATCCTGGAGCATGTAGGCGGGACGAGTAAATACTTGAACTTGAACCTATTGCTGACCGATCGCTTTTCAATGTTTTATTGGATGCTTTATTTATTAGATAGTTAGTTATCTAACTTTATTTGTCTACAGCTCTACAGTACAGAGTGTTTAAAACTCTACATACAAAACATAGAGGTACAGAAAATGATTTTTAAATACTTAGTGTTTTAGCATTATAGTGTGCACAGAAATTCAGTAGTATTAGATACTAGTTAATATAGTTACCAGTTGTACGATGTGTTTGTCAAACTATTATTTTATTACATACCTATGTATTAGGTAGGTACTTTACTTCAGCAGATGTTCAGCAGCTAGGCAGTAGGTAATTTTAAAATTTGGCGGGCATTCTCTTCTATTTGTGTACAAATGCGTTCAAAATTAATAATAATTGACATTGACAGTTCTTCCATATGAAAAGTTCTAAGATCAAGATCAATATTTTGCAGATTTACAGATTTTGGGACGTATTTTATTGAAATGTTAGATTCCATAAATAGATAAATATAATGGGCTCATCTTACTGTATGAACTTCTTGTTAGGTTATTTTAGCTGTCAATGTCAGGTACTGTTTGAATTTTGAACGCATCAGGTCACGTGACCATCATCGATCCAATGGCCGAGCGCGTCTCAGGTCCATTCAACTCGACTCGAGCAGCGCCGCCGCCGGGGAGAGGGTACCACAATGCAATGGTACCACACTGTACCACACATTTTACTCATACATAAAGGTGTTAACAGACGTCCGGACCGGACTGTCAAATTGGTGTGGTCCGGACGTGTGGAAGCCGATCCGCCGCACATTATTATTATTATTGACGGGTTAGTGTTGCCACAATGTTCAAAAAGTAACATTTTGCGTTATTTTTGACCCTCTCATGTCGAGACTCTAAAGTCCCGAGATAATGGTGAAACACATAATAATAATAATAAATCGGAGGCCAAAAGGGAGATAAACAAATGTACACAAAAAATAAATCTTTATTTACCACCAGTACAGTTACAGATTAAGTTTTTGTAGTCAAAATGTTACTTTTCGAGCCAACTTATGTTATTTTTGGCAAAGGGGCCGGGCAACACCAACTGCTAGTCCGGTGTTGTCTATGGTCGTCCGGTCCGGTCGTCTGTTAACACCTTAACATAGGAGATATTACTATGTTGCCATCCTACTCCCACGTATTGAGAAATAATTAAATGAATGGTGAACGAGCGAAACGGGAATATTCGAGTGGAGTGGAAATTATTGAAAGCTGCTGCGCTGGGCCAGGCCATTCGCCATGTAGAATTTTTGATGTGGGTGTTGTGTCGCGGCACGTCAAACGCTTCAATGATTATTATTTTCAAGTGGACGCTGTAATTTTCGCGTAATTCGTCATTCGACTACTCGGTCGTTGTATTTGATAGTGTTTCGTGGACATATTTCTTTGTGATCGTGAACGATTACGGTGTGATGACGGCAGATAATACATTGGTGGGGGGTTGCTAAAATACTACGCTAGGATAGTAACAACGTTTTACAACTCGGGTTGTGTCGGAGCGCCCATAAAATCTGAAATCTCGGTGTGGACGAGGCTGACTTCCATTTTGTTTTATGTGATACGATTGTTTACTCGGTGGTTCGGTGCGGCAGCGGGCTGGCGACAATGGAAAACGACGGTGAGTAGTAGTTGAGAGGATTTCAACGCCCTGCGCATGTAGGCCGCACGCCGTACATTCGCATATGACCACCATATGACAATAACATGTTAGGTGTTGTGTGGCGAGCGAGTTGTGTGTGCCTGTCCAGCGGTGGGCCTGTGAGCGAACCTGCGCCCGCGACACCTCGTCCGCTAATTGCTTCGGGCCAGTGTGCAACATGCGTTACCCGAGTGCATAGCCACGGCGCGAGCTAGCCTCGACTACGTGCACCCTTATCATATCAGCTGATTTTCACCTATGTTGCCTTGCACTGTGACGAGACAACATACCCATTTTTCTATTATTGTAGTACTAACTTATTTATGACTACAATTTCTCATTGCATTTTGTTATTGTAACCATTTTGCAATTTACTGCACATTTAAACCTACAGTTCATTTCCAAACCTGTAAAAATCATAGTTTTTTTGCACAAAATGGACATAACGGTACAATGATTCTTCCTTTGGACGTAAAAAATAAGTTACAACCATACAAATTATTTTACCTTTGAAATGTATTTATATAAGCAAGTCCAATTCAGAGTGCTACACATTTCAGAATAAATAGTGAGGTAATGACAGGTTTTTACTGTGAAAATGTATGAAATATGCAGCCAAGTACTCACTTGCAGTTACCCTGACATTAGCCCCGCAGTCAAGGGTATAAAAGTGGATGGAATGACAAGCCCAAGCCTGTTATTATTAGCCTTTGAAACAGAATAGGTTATTTTAAAACCATAGGGCTATTGCATGATGAAATAGTTATTACATTCCACCGCTGTTTATTGTACAGGAATATAGTATAGGAACCAGAGAGTGGCATCGCTTTTAAATTTTGCAGGGTGAATATAGCTTTTTAATTTCTATTGGTAATTTTTTTTATCAGCTTAGTAGTTTCATAATACAAATCTTTCCTCCTTTTAATATTAGTATGCCTCAACATTTCCTTCAACCTCCAACTACTTCCATTTCCATCTATTGTTAACTATTCTATGCGATAAAGAACGTTTTTTTGTACCTTAGTTTGTACTAGGTATGTGTTAGAAAATTACCTGACAAATATAAAGCAAATAATGGTACTGAGCTACTTCCCCCAAAAAACATAGGATTAAATAAGAATAACAAAGATCCTCTCCTACAGCTAATTGAGTCACTTTGTATGGGAGTCCCAACTTATATTTTCATTATGTATGTCCACATTCATTTTTATTTACCTACCCATTTAAATAAATACATATCCTATTGATTTCATTGAAAAGTAAGATAAATTGTAGGGATATACTTTCTTCCATGCTGGACTGAGAGTGATAGAAAAACATAGATTGTGCCAGCTGCATCTCCTCCCGGGCATGCTGTAAAAATCAGCTAAGGGATTCGAGGGTTTTAGTGTTTTGCAATTTTAGGCGATGGGCTGACAACCTGTCTCTATAGCAATATACACCATACATAATCATCTGTAATAACCCGCAAAACTTGTCAGATGTGGCAGAACAACCTTTGTTTGGGTCATTTTCGCTCTGCCTACCCCATAAGGGATAAAGGCGTGATTTTGTGTGTGTGTGTGTGTGTATGTGTGTATACTTTGAATTTATTTGAGGATTATCAAATTGGCAATGTTAAAGAAAGGTAATTTAGTATTTAATTAAGAAGCTGGTTAAATGTTCCATTGCTTATTTATTTATTGAACCATAGAAATTGGAATACTAACAAATATTCTATACAAGACACTGTTCAATTATAATATCCAATTCATCCAAATATTCACTCTCAAATTTTTTCTATACTAATGTTACAAAGAGGAAAGATTTTGCATTTTCATTATGTTTGTTATGAATAAATTAAAAATCTACTTGACTCATTTCAATTATCTTTCACATTTTGAAAAGTATGTTCACAACTTCAATAGAAATACATTACTTGGCAAGTGTTGTTTATATAGTATGTCTGTTTACCAGTCTGTGTATTACTTACTATGATTAGGTAGGTTAGATATTAATTTATTTATAGGTATAGTTAACCAAAAGAGTTATTAATAAACATAATATGTATACAAAGAACTATTGTTGGGATATTAAAACATCTCCTTCTTTTAGAGGTGTGATTTTACTATTGATTGTCTGAAACATCATACTTCATCATCTTCATAGCCTTTTTCTCGTATTTCATGGGGTCGGCTACCTAATCTAGGGGATCGAACGAGGGTACTGGTTTTTACACAGAGCGACTGCCATCTGACCTCCGCAACCCAGAAGGGAAACCAGACCCAATCCTAGATAACGTTACACAACGTTACGTAGGTAGGTGTGTGCAGGTTTCCTCACGATGTTTTCCTTCACCGTAAAAGCGCCGAAAACATTATACTTACAACTAAAAAAAAATATAAGTAGAGAATCTTTGGCATTTGTAGGCCTAATAAATTGGCGTAAGTAAGTTGCCTAATAATTAAGTCTTTAAATATTCGGACATAAACTGTACATTCATGCAATAATAATATGATTTAATTTTAAAGTTTTATACCACCCTATCAACATGGTACATGAAATATTCGTGTGTTTACAAACTCACTGGTAGTATAGGTAGTGGTACCTATAGAGTAGCGGTAGTAAGTACCTATACATTCTCTGATTCATATCGTCTTCGCGGCTCCAACAATGGTTGAATGGTTGGTTGCACGCGTGACGTCACTCATAGTTTGCGTATCATACACAAAAAGGAAACAAACAGGTATTACAAATGAAATTTTGCAGTGAAACTTTGATTGTCTTTCGCGTACTTGTTTTCCGCAATCCGTATCACCGGCGTTGTATGAGTTTTCCCGTGAAAACGAAGGTATTCCCGTGGTAAAAAGTAGATTAGATCCTATTCCTGGATCAAACCTATAGTTGTGTGTTAAGTGTCATCCCGATCTAGTGACTAAATCGTGACTGGGTTACAAACTTGCAAACATCCAAACTTTAGCATTAGTGGGTTAAGCAGCATAACCAAACTGTAAAAGAGATACAGAGCTGTAAACTTTTTAATTTCGTTTTTATTTCATAACAAAAATATTTGTTATGAAATAAAAACGAAATTAAAAAGTTTACAGCTCTGTATCTCTTCTAGGTTCGATGCTTTTATATAATTTCATAACGAAAATGGTCACCTGTCACTATTTAGGATCGACAACAATTTTGGTTAAGATTTAGTTGAGTCATCATGCTCTCCACGAATTAATAGCATTACCAGGTTGCTAGGTATACGATTAACAAACTACGTAAGCTACTAAATAGGTATAACAATTATAAATTCTAGGTAGCAGATTAGGAACACCCACGTCGTATCTTTCTTCCTATTAAATGGATGTTATTTATAAAGTGATCTAACTAGATTTTTATTGAGATCAGAGTTAAATAATATGATATTATTAAATTCAATAGGTTATCGTTTAAAAAATAGAATGTTTATCCGTTATTAATATAGGTAAAGCGTCGTGCGGAATGAGTAAGACGGCCAGGCAGACAAGTTCGAACATGAATGAATTAGTTTAGATATGTTGGTACACACAGGTCTCTAGGTTAGGTAACTGAATCCGCAATAAATTGGTCCTCGATGAGAGTTCTCGAATCATAAAATAAATAATAATATTTTGTATTCGTCAACTGAACGTCTTTTGAATTAACATAGAAAGAGCCCAAAGACTGTGAGACATAATGTTGCTAACTGTACTTTTAGGGCTCTTTATAAACTTTTAAATATAACAAATTTTTTACAATCGGTCTGTCATATTAATATCATACAATTCGTCCATGCGCGCCGGGTGCTTGTCATTGTAATACAATGTTTGGAATTTAATTATTATTCCTAGTCAATTTGATCCCACTGCTGGGTAAAGGCCTCCCCCCCCGCGGTCTAAATTTTGACAGCTCGATGTGACCGGTTACAAATATTTGCAGCATCCAAATTACCACAGTGGTGTTAATTCAGGACGCACTATTACTAATTCTAATTCTTAGTAGCGCTGTCACTTTCTTAAATTTGACATAAGAACAGGATAGCAAACAAACACGTGACTTTGACATTCTTAATTTGACGTACGGCGCTTTAAATGAGGAATGACCATAGAGCGTGCTCACTAATTTTAATTAATTTATGCAGTCTTATGTCAGATAAGAAATGTCAAACTCACGTATTTGTTTGCTATCCTGTTCTTATGTCAAAGTTAAGAAAGTGACAGCGCTACTAAGAATTAGAATTAGTAACTGGACGGCGTGAATTGAGGCCAGTAACTATGTAAAAATATGAATAGTATTTAAAGTTTATTTCCAAAATGTTGTATTAATTTTTGTCTGTACTAAAATGAACCGGTTTAAAACTCTAGCCAATCAACGTGCCGGAAACATACGTCTTGTATTTCAATACCGGGCGGGAGTAGTTCTTCTCATAGTTCGATCTATGTTCCTTGGGGAAAGTTGTTTAGTTTCATGGGTAGGTTCACTCCCTAAAAGGTCAGCAATTTTTTTACTCTCGGTATTTCAGAATATAGTATTTTTTTGTCCATATAGGTATAGGTACTCGTATGCAGGCAATTTTCCGATGATTTTTGGAGAGTGATTGAGATATTTTTTTTTTGTAAATTTTGTTGTCTTGTCATAATCTTATTTAAATCAAGATAAAAATAATTTAAATGTGGAGATCACGTAAAATGCTGCGATTTCGCTAAGCTGTCATATGGTTCATCATCATGAACCACATACTTCTTCGTAAAGCCTCCCGTAAGGTTGTACTTACAGTTTATATGAATTTTAGTCTAAAAGCTTTTCCAAAAGGCAAGCATGAGCCTCCTGAGAATATAAACGGGTGGTATTTAAACGATAAAAATATGCGAGTTAGTTACGTTACCAGGTCTTTGAAGCCAAATCTCTAAAACTTCCTATTTTTTTAAAATCATTTTAAAATAATAAAATAATATTAGTAACACTTTTAATAGTTTGTCATATAGGTTTTGATGTTTTAATCCAACTAATAAATATCATATTAAGTCATTTGCCATATAAACTATAAGAAAAATAAAAATTGCGTTATGTAAATTTTCACCTTACTGAACAAAACTGCGTATATTTTGGAAACTAAAAGAAAAAACTTAAATGCGCACGTTTTTTTCTCTAAAGCTAGACTTCATTGTTTGTTTTGAAATTGGATAAACTGTGTGGGGGTAGGAGTTAGTAAGTTTTCCTCCCTAGAACTCCTTGAACGAGACCTTTGTGGAATGGGGGTGAAAGTGAAAACAAATTATAAATAAAAAAAGGTCGGTTCAAGGTCTGAAGGTGAGTTGCGAGTTTACTCGCCCACGTTCGAAGGAGATCATTTATAAAATACTCGTTAGTTAGCTTGTCAAAGCCCGGATGGTGTAGTGGATAAGGCCGCGTCCTTCTGTGCAGGAGGTCGTGGTTCGAATCCCACCACGTACCAATGTGTTTTTCGGTTTTTGAATTTCATATGTACGTTTATTCGGCGCTTTTACGGTGAAGGAAAACATCGTGAGGAAACCTGCACACACCTACGAAGAAATTCAAAGGTTGTGTGTAACCTAATCTAGGATTGGGTCTGGTTTCCCTTCCGGGTTGCGGAGGTCAGATGGCAGTCGCTCTGTGTAAAAACCAGTACCCTCGTTCAATCCCCTATATTAGGTAGCCGACCCCGAGAGATACGGGAAAAAGGCTAGGAAGATGATGATGACTCGTTAGTTAGCTTGTTGTTCCTTTACATCACTCGATTCGTCTCTACTCTATAGCATTTGTGTAAGTATCTTTACTTGTAAGTGGAACAAGTTTATGACGTGTCATTCATTTGATACATTACGCGTACAACACACGGCGTTTCTATGTTGTGATACATAGGCGGATCCATGGGGGCACGGGGGCACGTGCCCCCCCCAGAACGGTGTTTCTTTGTACTGAGAGGTTCCATCACAGTACATACTTAGAAGCACTTTACATACTTGTGCCCCCCCAGAAACAAATCCTGGATCCGCCCTTGTTGTGATATTGGAAAATGGACCATCGATTATCGGCCTGTTATGTATATAGCTTAAGATATAAGATCCATTTACTAGTACGCCGTACTCTGGTGGGAGGGATTTCTTTTCTATTTTAGAGCTCTCGTAATAATGTTTACTCTAATATTATAAATGTAAAAGTTTGGATGTTTGTTACTCTATCTAAGGACATCTATAGTAGCATCTATAGGATACTTTTGACCACGGAAAAATACCTGATTCCCACGCGAAAACTCACATGGCTGCGCTGCGGAACGAACAACCGCGGGATGAAAATCTAGTATTGCTACTTTTCTCTTTCCAAAATTGTATTAAATTGCGCAAATAAATAGTCTGATGGAGAGATAGCTCAGAAATTAGCGAAACGGTTTCGCCTTTTCATGCTTTTCATTAGGCGAGATTGGTATCATAAGATGGCAGCTATGATAAATAAATCCCCGTAAAACGGTTCGGCGGAAACTCTCATCCGTTTTTAAATAAAAAGAACACCGCAGTCATTTGTCTTATCGATCGGAAGCGATTTAATTAAACTCAACTGGCTTTAACTTAGTTTCGTACCTATTTATCGATTACCAGCTCTCCTGCAGCGGACTGAAACTCCAAACGCGTTGTTCTTGAGTTATCTTAGTCTTGTGGCATGAAAATATTATACCGGGTCGTAATAATATTACGCGAGCCATCTATCCCGAGGCGAGGGTGTCATAGAATCTGGCTAAGTTTTCCAAGATTTAGGCAGGAGCGTTCTCTATGAATTTTATATTGCGCTGTCAAGATTGGTGAGTTCGAGAAAAGCACAAATCTAACTTGCAACATCTTCATTTCCGCCATGTGAAGCTGTTGGACTTGTCTTTCGTATAGTACGACCAATCCGATGACGCACTTGCACACAATCATAAAATACGCGAAACATTTTACTCATAATGAACGTATTATTTGATACCATATTACAGAGAAAACCTAGTTGGAGCGAGGTTCATTGCATAGTTTTTAATTAAATGTAAAAAACCGTCAGCAAATTCATAACTCTATTTTTAGAGGTGTAGTATTCTGATTTATGGTATCGAACTCTTTTTGTACCAAATACATAGGTACTTCTTACTAGCTTTCGAAAACTGTGCTTTAGTGAAAGATATTTTATTACCACGGTAAACAGTAGCTTTCCAATTAACAGAAGATATTTTAAATACCGATAATTTTCGAGGTACTGTTACCATTACCAACATACATACCTACAAATATTTCCTGTTTATTTACTGTAGAAATGTAATTTTGCAGACTTTATTATTGATGAAATTGAACATTAAATTTTCGCAACATTTTAGGGAAATGTCCAGTGCAAATTTTGATTGGCGCTCCGGTACGGTATTGGCACAGATTACTTATGAGCGCGGCAGGGCGCCGTATTGGTCAATAACTTTCACGTAGAGTTGGCACTTGATAATGAGCCATCAAAAAATAGTATGTTTTAAGGCTTAAAACAGCTTTAAAACAAACACAAATTTTTCAAAAATTGGAATTGAATAAAATAATTTGTTAAATGTTAAAAGTCATTAATTAATCCAGCAAATAATAATTGTTTGTCTGGTAATAGGTTCTATTATAATTATGAAGTATTTTATAACGTTTCAGTATTTCATTTGATAAGTGATTCGATTTCATATTTATTGTATCAAATATTTATTCTGTCATTTCATTCCTCATAAAATAAAGTATATTTTGAATCAAATATTAATGATTCATGGTATCCAAATTAGTCCCTAGGATAAATTTACCAGAATGCTTTAAAAAAGTTTGTCTTTTATTACTTGACTGGAGTGTATCTGTTATCGGCAATATGTATAATTCGGCATTGTATACAATACCATATAAAATAAGGAATGCCTAAAACGTCCAGGCAATGTATGAAATATTATTTATTTCACACTTGGCCTTAGGCATTGTATACAATGCCGAATGACCAGCCGGCAATGTGTTAATTAGACGAGAGTAGACGAGAGCTGACCTAACCTAACATACAGACTAATTTCAATGTATTTCACACATTGCCGGCCGGTGGACCGCCAGACATTCTATACAATGCTGAGGCATTAATAAAATTATATAATAGACATTAATATTCATAATATTTCACACATTGCCTACCGGCCCAAGGCAGTCTATACATAGCCTAGGCATTGTATATGCCTGTATTATACACATTGCCGGTGACATATCTAAGTAAAAAAGACAAAGGTCTTTTATGAACATTGGTTCTGATAGATTTTATCAAATGTATAGTTACTACAAGGAGTAAAATAAGCAGAATAAAATAAACCACGCAGTGTGTTAGTAAAAACGTATTTTTATCAAGATAATTTTGGCATAGAACATCAAACAGAATATACAAAAAAAGACATGTAAAAAGGCGGCCAGGGTGTTTCTTATTGGACAGAAACCAAAGAGTTTCAACACCCCCCCGCAATGGAAACACCCTATATACATATAACACTAAATATCAAAGTTCACTGTACACCTTAACACTAGCACCAAAAAAAAAACCTATATATACACACTATAAACACCTATCAATTATCTACACTTTATATTTATATGACACTCACTAATTAAAAGAAAAAGGACATAACATACAAAACCTACACCTAACCTAAACCTAGATATTTGATACACTTGTAATGTTTCAATTTTGGTAGTGGTTTTGTGAGGATGTCTGCTAACATTTCATTTGTGTGGATGTACTTGATGGTGAGGTCGTCGTGTGATAATGATTCCCTAATAAAATGGTGTTTAATGTCAATGTGCTTGGTACGTGCATGATATGTGTTATTGTGTGCCAGTTTGATTGAACTTTGATTATCTGTGTGGATGATCAGAGTATGAGTGATAGCGAAGACTTCTTGGATGAGTGATTTTAGGTAAATAGCCTCCTTGCAAGCCTCGCCCAGTGCCATGTACTCGGCCTCTGTGGTCGAGAGGGCAACTGTGCGCTGTTTGCGGGCTTCCCAAGACACAGGTGCTCCACTCATCATAAACACAACACCGGTATACGACCGGCGGTCGACTAGGTTGTTTCCATAGTCGGCATCTGAAAAACCGATTGGATAAAACTGGCCGTTGGATTGAAAATTAAGCCGCATATTCTTCGTCCCTTTTAGGTAACGGAGGACGCGCTTGGCGGATTTCCAGTGTACCCCCCCGTAATGTGCATTGAATTGAGAAAGGTATGAGACCGAATGTGCGATATCAGGTCGCGTACAAATCGCAATGTACATTAAAGATCCGATAAGCTCCTGATATGGGGCTTCAAACGGCTCCTCATCCTTGTCAGGGAGTGTTAGTTTAAGGCCAGGTTCTAGCGGTGTGGTGACGCTTATTGCATCATTCATGCCGAACTTGTCTATAATTTTCTCAATATATTTTGTTTGATCGAGAGTTATAGTGCCCTTGTTTTGGGTGACTCTCATGCCCAGGCAGTCCCTTAGAGGACCAAGATCTTTAACAGTGAACTTTTTCGCAAGTTCCTTTTTGAAATGCTCCTTCATGGGACCGCTGGTGCTCATTAGGAAGAAATCGTCTACGAATACCGCGACGACTAAGATATCGCTGCCTGATCTCTTATAGTAGAGACAGTGTTCTGACGGTGCTTGACTTAGCGATAATTCTGCCATGGCTTGACAGACTTTTTTATTCCATTGGCGTGGCGCCTGTTTCAGACCGTATAATGCCTTTTTAAGTAGGCAGACTTTCTGTTTTGGATCAGTGGAAAAGCCTTCCGGTTGTTCCATATATATTTCCTCTTCTAAGTCTCCATTTAGAAAGGCTGTTTCCACATCAAGGTGGTCGACAGTCAAACCATTTTGAACAGCGAATGCGAGTAAAAGACGTACTGAAGATAGTCTAGCGACTGGGGAAAAAGTTTCACCATAGTCGACTCCTGCGACTTGGGTAAATCCTTTGGCCACTAGTCTAGCCTTGTACTTGGTCACTTGACCAGATGTGTCCTTTTTGATTTTGAATACCCATTTACATTTGGTGGTTTTCCTGTCGTTAGGTCTGTCAACTAGGGTCCAGGTGCCGTGCTTCATCAATGAATTATATTCAGCCTTCATGGCTTCAAGCCATTTATCCTTGAGCGGGTGATCAGTTACTTCTTTGTACGTTTCTGGTTCCAAATCTGATGTAAGAAAGAGATTTTCCTGAAATTTCACCGGTGGACGTCTTTCTCTTAAAGGGTACCTTCGTTCGACAATGACAGGGTCTCCAGCGGTAGCATTCGTGGTGCTGCCTGATTGAAGGTCTGTAGCTGCCTCTTCAGTGTCTGCAGAGACTTCTTCATTTTCAATTTCAACAGGCGCAGGCACATTTTCGGTTTCACTGACGGGTATTTCTGTACTACTACGCTGTGACGTCGACGAAGATTGTCCTGGGATTATATCAGAAGGAACTGGAAATTGAATTTCTACTGTATCATTTGTGGCAGAAGGACTGTGATCTTCATTGATGGTTTGGAATTCTACGGTACGTATATTGTCTTCTAAAAAGACTACATCCCTAGCAGTTATGATTTTTCTTGGATTTGAGGGATTTACGAGGCGATAGCCTTTCGTTTCTGTCGAGTATCCGACAAATGTACATATTTGAGTTTTGGACTCAAGTTTCGTTCTCTTCTCTTTTGGTACTAGCACGTGTGCATCGCAACCAAAGACTCGCAGGTGAGAGAGATCGATTTGTTGACCGGACCATATTTCTTCAGGGATTTTATTATTGAGAGACTGGGTAGGAGAGCGATTTTTTAAGTAGATTGCAGTATTTGCAGCTTCTGCCCAGTAAGCTTTGGGTAGCTTCGAGTCGTGTAACATAGTACGTGTTTTCTCAATAATTGTTCGATTAACTCGTTCTGCGACTCCATTTTGCTGTGGATTATATGGGACTGTAGTTTGGTGGATAATTCCGTTTTCGCGTAGAAAGTTAGACATTGGCCCGTTAACGTATTCGCGACCATTATCCGACCGTAAACATTTTATTTTGCGCCCGATTTGATTTTCCACGAGGTTTTTAAACTCTACAAATTTCGAAAAAACTTCGCTTTTAGCTTTTAAAAAGTATCCAAAAGTTTTTCGACTGAAGTCGTCAGTAAAAGTAAGTAAGTATAAAGCGCCTCCAAAAGATTGTACGCTAATTGGTCCACAAAGGTCGGAATGTATGAGATCTAGTAAGTTATGCGACCTACTTTTAGACTTTTTAAAGGGTTTTTTCGCAAGTTTACCTTGAAGGCAGGGTATGCAGGTTTCATGCGAACTTGCATTGTAATTTATACCTAGACCTCTTTTCTTCAAGATTGCCATAGCTTTGACATTGAGGTGCCCGAGACGTCTATGCCAGAGTGACATTGACTCATTGACCGTAGTCAAGTTGGCGCTCTCACAGATGTCGAGTTTATACAAACCCTTGTAATTTGAGGCTGTGGCTACAATTTCACCTGAAATTGTGCATTTATCTTGTAATAAAATGTATGCCCCTGCTTTAGCGAATACTACTATGTAACCCTTTACTACCAAATTACGTACTGATAGCAAATTAGTGTTTAAATTTGGTACATAAAGAACTTCCGAAATAGCGTGAATGTTCTTAGAAACATTTAAAGAAACTGTACCTTTTCCTTCGCTTAGGATTTGACTATTATTCGCAACAGTTACAGGCTTGATAAGTCTAGAAAGATGCAGGAAGTGCTCTTTTCTGTTGCTCATGTGTGTAGTGGCACCTGAGTCTAGAAACCATATATCCTTGGATTCTGTGGGATGGGAATGAAATGAGGATGAAAGAACTAAATCAGAAATATTATTAGTAACAATTGCGGCACTAGTAACATTCTTCTTGGAATTCTTGTACTTCCTCTTCTTGCATTCATATATAAGATGGCCTGGTTTCTTGCAGTATGCGCAGAACTTGGTATTGCGCTTCGATCCGTCACAACCCGTAGATAGTGCTGTATTGTCGCTGCTCGTTGAGGGTTTTTCGCGATGCTTCTCCTTCATCAGTAGTGAGGCGACAGTATCAGCTGTAATCTTGGATCCGGAGTGCTCAAAAGCCATGACCAGAGGGTTGTATTCTTCAGTTAAACCCGCTAGCATCACAACTCCAACAAATTCGTCGTCGACTGCATGTTGAATGTCAGTGAGTTGTTGCTGTACAGAGCGAATGCTGTTGACGTAGTCCTCCATAGAGCTGCTTCTTACCAACTTTGAATTAAAGAGTTTCTTGAGTAGGTTCAAGCGTCGTAGAAGGCCACTGTTAGCATAGGTTTCCTTTAGTTTTTCCCACGTGTCTACTGCGCTGGTGCAGTTTTGGATGACAGGATAAATATGACTTTTTACCATAAGGCATATTTTGGCTCTAGTCTTGGAGTCTAATCTCTTGAAATCAGTTACGTTCAAGGTAGATCTCATGTCTACTGTGAATCCACAAAGTTCCATAAGTCTAGATCGTCAGAAGCATTTTCATGCCAAAAGACCAGCTCCCATAATTAGATGAACCGTCTAATTTTTCGATAGATGGGGCGGTAGAAGAAGTAGCTTGAATTGGGTACCTTAGAGCTGTTGATGGTGTTCCACCAGTTTGCTGCTGAATGTCTCCGCTTTGAGCCATTATGTGAATATTTTTCTTGATTCACAGACGCAATGAAGGTCCCGTAAAATATACGTTTATAATAGCTTTCCCATAAAACCTATAGTTACTACAAGTAGTAAAATAAGCAGAATAAAATAAACCACGCAGTGTGTTAGTAAAAACGTATTTTTATCAAGATAATTTGGCATAGAACATCAAACAGAATATACAAAAAAAAGACATGTAAAAAGGCGGCCAGGGTGTTTCTTATTGGACAGAAACCAAAGAGTTTCAACATTTTGCTTTCCGTTTATCTACCTTCCAAAGCTAAATAAAAATAGAATAATTGCTCTTGATTACGTCCAACGGTGACCTTTCTTTCAATCCCTCTTATCTCGTAAATGAATGAGGCTAAAGTCCTTTTCTGAAAACCTTTTTATACTTAGTGCAAAAATAACATTTTACAAAATAATGAAGCTTACACAAATTTTCTAAATCGAGATATTGACAAAACTTATCGTTGTCAATAAAACGCGATGAGTTGTATTGTTATTATTATCAAACTATAATTAATTGTATGCAATTTACTAATGCTCTGGGTTAAAATCTGAGCAAAATGTTAGTATTTATGATGTACAAATTTAATGCGTTGTGGTTTAATTTTACTAGCATGGTTGGCAATAAACTAATTTTCCGCCAACAGCGGCTGAGTAATTTGCAGTGAAAATTGACTGATGTTATACTCCAATGCTTTCCAACTATATCGAACGATATTAATAAAGGTCAGAGGAGTGACACCCTCCCTCTTAGACTTATCCTAGTTTGAGAGACCTACACTAGGGTTGCTACGGGTGTTCATATCTTTGAAGCATTTCACAAAAATTTCCCGCACAACAGGTATTGATTTTAATACTTCCACGCACGATAGACATATTTTGATAATGTAGTATTGAAATTATCTAAAAAGCCTTCTATTTAACACTTTTTACAGCAGTACATCTAAAACTTTAGTTGGTGCCACCATATACTGTTGTGCGGGACATTGGTTGCAGTTTTTGTGGAATGCTCCTAAACCAGTCATTGATGTCGATATCAGAGAAAGGTCAATCACGTCACGTCCATTTTAAGTAGTATGACGAAACTTTCCAGGCTTTCGTTCATATTACAAGCAAAGGGTCGTCATTAACCTCACTTATGTTCAGTTCACCGAAAAGGTCACCATTATATTCAGTATGAGGAGTCGGAGTCAATATGAGAACCGTTGTTATGTACAGTCAGAAAATACTCTACAGGGCCGCTCGAAACGAATGAAATTAGGTATATCAGGAAACTGGACAGTGTCAATTAAATTTTGCATATTTATTGAAGTAAATAAATTGTACAAGCCTACGAATTTTCATTAAAGACCATTCATTCTATAAACCTCCTGAAATAACTCCATCCGTTTCGACTGAGCCTTTGCTGACTGTACGTTCATATAACGCTCTTATTGACTCCGGCACCCTGGCAACCCTAGCCCAGCCCCTCGTGACCCACTTGTGACACGCGCACGTGACGCGGATGCTACACGCGAAATTGTCATTTTCGTATACGTGTATTGTCCGCAATATTTACCCTTATATCCAGAAATGGGCGAATTCCGGCTCCCACCGGATCCAACTGGTAAGAGTTGTTTTACATTCACCCTATTACGCTGAGTGCATCCACAGATAAAAATTACAAGCTTTTTCCCGTTGCAAATGGAATTCATACGAAGAGCAATTTTCATTTGAGAACATTTTCTAAGTACTACTTACAAAATCTTTATCATAAGCATCAGAGAACCGTGGTTTATTGTGAACAAAACTTGAGATAAGTATCCCATAAACAAAGCGTACCGGAAAAGCTCTTCATCAACACGACACAAGCACAACAAAATGCATAAACACGCTTGTACTCAAGAGTCCTTGCCCGCATTATCATCGGGCTCCTTTATTCCAAACAAACTCGCACAATGACGGCTTTGTAAAGGGTACTTAAGCCAGTGCAGTCCCGGTGCTGGTGTGGTCTTCATAAAGAGGATAAAGCTCTTGGTGGTCGCCCACACTGAAGCGTAAATCATACGATTCTGATAGTAAGAAAGGTACTGTAGTAAATGGTCAGTATTGTTTTAAAATATTCACATTGAGCATATTTATGAAAATTTTCTTTGCAGAATGCTTTCTGTTTATTGATGTCAAAGCTCTACTAGATGCTTCCATGCTGGACTGGGAGTGATAGAAAAACATAGAATGTGCCAGCTGCATCTCCTCCCGGGCATGCTGTAAAAATCAGCTAAGGGATTCGAGGGTTTCAGTATTGTAATTTAGGCGATGGGCTGACAACCTGTCACTATAGCAATATACAGACAGATCTATCTGGAATAACCCTCAAAACTTGTCAGACGTGGCGTAACGTTTTTTGTTTAGGTCGTTTACGCACTGCCTACCCCATTAGGGATAAAGGTGTGATTATATGTATGTATGTATGTAAAGCTCTACTAGAAATTTTCCTCTGTCGATTGCTATTGAATCAACTGGTGTGGTCCTCATAAAGAGGATACGGTTCTCGGTGGTCGCCCAGTGGCTGAGAAAGTAATTCATGTGATTCTGATACTTACAAACGTATTGTTCTAAATGTTTTGTAGTATTCGCGTGAGTATTCTCGCTAAATACTTAGCTTGCTGTTGCTGTTCATTGGTATTTAAATTCTTTAAAGGAACTTACTTGTTCCTCAATCTATTCCGAATAAAAAAAAACTATATTTTCTTATATGAACAACAATTCAAAACAATTAAGTAGGTTACTTACTTATGTTGTGTTGATGATGGCCACCATCAAAATTAGCGTAAATTCTATGATTCTGAAGTACACTAAAAAAACTAGGTATTGCAGCATTCAGATTTACTTAGTAGGTATAATGCTACTATTGGAAATTTTCCTCAAAATAACAACATTAGATGATGCATATCAGAATTTTCCTACAGTGGGAATCAAAATAGCTTTCAATATATTTTACGAGTAGCGTTGATTGAATATAGGTACGAATGGAATCATACATTTACTTGTTGATATCTCATGAATAGAATATCTATTTGATTTCTGGGTACGGTACGGCTTTTACCCGAAACATTCTGAAAGAGCTATTTTTCCACTTGACGGCTACCTACTATAATTTTCTTATATATTTGTTGCTTACTCAGACATTTATCTACAAAATACCTATTACGTTATTATCTGCGACGAAATTATCACTACGTTAGTATTTATTATCGCCTGTCGATGTTTCGGAGGGATTGCAAAGTCCGCGGTCACGAGACTTTTATTCAAAGAACAAGGTCTAGCTAGTTTTTTAACAGATTTGTCTACGTTGCGCATCAATCCAAACCGGCGATCGTATCATGCACTTTTTCTCGATTAATCGCAATGATCGATTGTCTCGATAATCGATTTGTTGGACCGTTCGCGCCGTCGTCGGATGATTTATTCGTTCCATGTTTACGTCGCTCCGCTATCGCCTTTGTGACGCTAAAGCGATTCCGGAGTGCCCTCAACGCGGGAATATCGACGTCGCGAGAAAAAAAAATAGGCCCCTCGCAGACAGCTCGGGATACCGAGGATACTCGCAGTGGTTTTTATTCTCTCTCGTGAATTAATTTGCTTACTAAGTGCTTGCGGGGAGGCAAATTGTACCAAAATATTCGTCCTGTCAATTTCTGCCTTCAATGAAAATGTTTGTATTGCAGAGTGCTTTGATAATTTTTCCGTCGTCAAGTGACTGGGGTTTGAAAGTATATGAAATGAAATGACATTTATGGAAGAAAGCATCTGATTTGCAAAACCAAGATGGGTTTATGAATAAAATTTTCTTAAATAAGCACTCTTTATATCGACTTTCTATTCTTCTTCGTCAATGTTTTTCAGTCATTTTGCGAATTGCTCATTTGATTTTTTTTTTGTTTATAGATTGGAGCGGCGGCGGCAACGGCGAGTACCGCGTAAGGAGACAGCTGTCAGTGTCTTCAGATTCGAAGCTGCTGGACGAGGGGGCGAGGGAAGACGCGAGGGTGGTCATGAGGCCCAAGCGACCGCCCCGGCCCAAGTCCGAGGCCTTTCTAGGGCCGCACGAAAATTCCAACCGCCGAACTAAGCGGTTTAGTGCCTTTGGGGTAAGTTCCTTAGAAATATTATGTAAGAACTTGAACGCATACTAGCTTTAATGCTGCTGGTAGGTATATAAAACTACCGAGAAAAGACAAGGCAAATTGAACCTTAGCTCTTTTTCATGTCTTCAGCAGTAGGTACCATCTCGCTATCTGGTAAGACAAAGACAAAGCTGTTTATAAACTTCCCAAAACACTCTCTAACCATTGAGGGCGGAGGGTCTCTTTGGACAGGTTTGTCAATTGTGGGAGAAGAGAGAGGTAACAAGTTCATATTCAGAACAATATAGCCTGCCAGCATTATTTTAATAAATTGCTGTGATGCTTTAATGAAATCTAGATAATTAATCGGTCAAAACCCTCACTCCGTTTTAGGCAATGCTAATTTGTCTAACCCAGATTTTGTTACAAAACTTTGAGCTACAAACATAGACTATAGTAGGTTTAAGATTTTTTTATAACGATTTCAAATTAATTCAATTATCCTACATTTTTTGTAGCAAATTTTCCTCTAAAACCGTTGAAAAAAAAAAACCTAAAGGTTCGGTTGAGTTCGCACAAACGGCAAAGTTGAGCTTTTTTAGCCATGATTATGACCTAAAACCAAAATCGTACGCTATAATAATATTCTAGTTGTTTGCTGCTTTTAGTCGACGAGTTCTATTCTTATCTTAACCGATCCTAACCGTATCAATATTGATCATCTATTAAAACGAAATGAGCCTTTGGTATCTCTACGACATAACTTTCTGACTATCTTTACAATATTAAACAAACACAGTCTGTTTCATGTAAAATTTAATAGTAAATAAAAAAAAAACAATCAGGAAGTCGGAAAATATATTTTTGGAATAATCAATCTCTGTAATCAACCGTTTGCTATAGCAAGGTAGAGCCTCACAATTCTAATATTCGTGATGAATTGTAGATTACACATCTAATCTACAAGCCATTATCTCAGTGATGAATCGTCTAAGAATACGCGAAAAATATTCTCTCACCTTTTCCACGTAATCAGAATCTAATAATAACACTACGTGTTAGAGAAACGAGGAAAAAGCAATCAGAGTATGGCTCTTCCTATAAAACTCAAGATCTTCAGTTACTTAATGTGAGTTTCTTTACATGTAAAAGTTCGTGGGAAAGGCTAAAATACGTTTCTATTTTAAGAAGGGAGTTTAATGTTGAATTCTTCAAACGATTCTAAGTAATAATGGAGAGACTATATTGGCTTTGTATTTACCTACAAAAAAGCTCCTTAATTTTTTACCTCTGGCCACAGAATATACAACGTGTAACAGAAAGGGTATATGCATCGCGAATTGTGTGAATCTCCCCATGATACTGAACAACTTTCCCTAAGAAACATAGGTCGAAACACGAAAAAAAATATTGACTTCCCATACTAAATACGCTATCAGCTGATGCATTTTGTATGAAAGGTCACAATTTTTTTTTTCGTTTTTCGACCTATGTTTCTTAGGGAAAGTTGTTCAGTTTCATGGGTAGATTCACACATTTCACGATACATATACCCTTTCTGTTACATGTTGTATAATATACTTCTAGCTACAAGAACGCTAGTAACAATGATGAATGACTTATACTGTGTGTCCAACCGTACTACAGCTCTCTGTATACAAATAGGCTGACGACTCGACAGTGATATATCGTACATACGCTTTTAGGATTTTTACTAGATACGTGCACTAGACGTGGCTACGATGTTGCTTAGCAGTTAGTTAGATATTTTACCCTTTCAGCTACAAGAACGCTAGTAACAATGATGAATGACTTATCCTATGTGTACAGCCGTAGGTACTACAGCTCTCAGTATACAAATAGGCTGACGACTCGACAGTGATATAACGTACATACGCTTTTAGGATTTTTACTAGATACGTTCACTAGACGTGGCTACGATGTTGCTTAGGAGTTAGTTACATATTTTAACCTTTCAGCTACAAGAACGCTAGTAACAATGATGAATGACTTATCCTGTGTGTCCAACCGTACTACAGCTCTCTGTATACAAATAGGCTAACGACTCGACAGTGATATAACGTACATACGCTTTTAGGATTTTTACTAGATACGTTCACTAGACGTGGCTACGATGTTGCTTAGGAGTTAGTTAGATATTTTACCCTCTCAGCTACAAGAACGCTAGTAACAATGATGAATGACTTATCCCATGTGTCCTACCGTACTACAGCTCTCTGTATACAAATAGGCTGACGACTCGACAGTGATATAACGTACATACGCTTTTAGGATTTTTACTAGATACGTTTTACTAGACGTGGCTACGATGTTGCTTAGGAGTTAGTTAGATATTTTACCCTCTCAGCTACAAGAACGCTAGTAACAATGATGAATGACCTATCCCATGTGTCCTACCGTACTACAGCTCTCTGTATACAAATAGGCTAACGACTCGACAGTGATATAACGTACATACGCTTTTAGGATTTTTACTAGATACGTTCACTAGACGTGGCTACGATGTTGCTTAGGAGTTAGTTAGATATTTTACCCTCTCAGCTACAAGAACGCTAGTAACAATGATGAATGACTTATCCCATGTGTCCTACCGTACTACAGCTCTCTGTATACAAATAGGCTGACGACTCGACAGTGATATAACGTACATACGCTTTTAGGATTGTTACTAGATACGTGCACTAGACGTGGCTACGATGTTGCTTAGGAGTTAGTTAGATATTTTACCCTTTCAGCTACAAGAACGCTAGTAACAATGATGAATGCTTATCCTGTGTTTCCTACCGTACTACTCTCTGTATACAAATAGGCTGACGACTGGACAGTGATATAACGTACATACACTTTTAGGATTTTTACTAGATACGTGTACTAAACGTGGCTACGATATTGCTTAGGAGTTAGTTAGATATTTTACCCTTTCAGCTACAAGAACGCTAGTAACAATGATGAATGACTTATCCTGCGTGTACAGCCGTAGGTACTACAGCTCTCAGTATACAAATAGGCTGACGACTCGACAGTGATATATCGTACATACGCTTTTAGGATTTTTACTAGATACGTTCACTAGACGTGGCTACGATGTTGCTTAGGAGTTAGTTAGATATTTTACCCTTTCAGCTACAAGAACGCTAGTAACAATGATGAATGACTTATCCTGCGTGTACAGCCGCAGGTACTACAGCTCTCAGTATACAAATAGGCTGACGACTCGACAGTGATATATCGTACATACGCTTTTAGGATTTTTACTATACACGTTGACTAGACGACATGGCTACGATGGTATTTCTATGCTACGAAAATGAGAACAGATCGGTTTGTTCATCTGTAGTAAATGGTCTCTATGAGCTCAAACTTCATAAAACAAGGGCTAGTAAAGTGAATCATTTTGAAATCATTATATCTCCGTGCTGCGTAGTATAGCTTTCCCACAAATGTTTCTTTCGCAATAATGTAAAAAAAAAAGTGAAAACTTTATTAGCTACCCAAGTCATTCATCGAAGAATGATAAGTAGTTGAGTATTGGCTAAAGTCTGCTATCAATGATACTTGTGTCCCTGTTCTGCTATCCGTAGCACTATCACTATGGTACACAAATAGGTCCACGGCCCGACAGTGATGTATCGTATGCATTCGAGATTAAGATCAGATTAGTGAGAGGATCCGGATTGGCGACACGTACGGGCCGTT
>JARACY010001363.1:0-60196 GCA_029255725.1 Scrobipalpa atriplicella | reverse complement strand
CACTATGCCTTACTGTGTCTCAAAGTGACTCTACTAGGTACTAACTAATATTATCTTTTACTACAATTAAAAGAAAAAACAATAATACACCATTCTCATCTCCTTCTACCTTTATTATGAAACTTTATATCAAACTTATCTTTTATCTACTTAGACTTATCTCTAAATATGACACCGAAATTCATTGCTAGACTAAAGATCATTTCCCAATCAAAAATAACCCTTATTGCTTCGAAGCAAGGTTGAGATATGCAGTTTTAGCACAGAGCTTAAAGCTTCTGGTTTTTGTATGTGTGCGTGAAAGCATAATGTTCCTGGTTAGTGATGTGTTGACGATGAGTCGATAGTTTTATCGATAGTACCTATGTCATGTCGTAGGTCACTCGCACGCACTAAATCAATTTAATGCTGTATTTTTATCTTTCTTTCGATTATTAAATCAAATAATTATACGATTTTAAAAATAATATAAAATACTTATTATTTATTTTAATATAATTATTATACTTAGATAATTACAAAGAACATAAAATAAGAAATGTTATCCATAATAGTTACATTAAGCACGATGTTTACGAATTTTAAAAACTGGAAATAGTTCCATTACTTAGTTTGAAATGAACCCATATTATGTTTATGATACATAAAGTTTTTTTTTTCAAGTTAGTTTCAATTCAACCTTTACTGGCAATAAACATTGCTAAACAAATCTAAATAGGTTGAACTTAATACACTCATATAATTCTCATGCAAATCAGAATAGATTAAGAGATAAAGATCTTATTTTACCATCGAAACTATCGACATAAATGTGTTCACCGCCCTAGCCAGTAGCCACGCACACCGACACACGATGCGTGTAGCTACACGATGCTAGAGTAGAGATACTATATATCGAAAGCCAAGCGTCGTCGTTGCCACAGGCGGAAAATAACGCTCCCGCCAGTCGAGTTTCCGATCGCGGTGGCTACGTCGCGTCCTCTCGCTCGGTGCGTTCCAAAACGAAAACTTTACTTTTTTTAAATTAAAAAAGTTCGAATGCGTTCCAGTAAAAACATATTAAACGTCAAGTGAAAAAACTAGCCGAGATTTATTTTTTTGAAAGTTTTTCGGCCAGTGTGTGCTATATTGGCATAGTTCAAATTCAAATTTTTGTACTATTTGTGTGAGTGAAAAAAGGAAAAAAGAAAATCGAGAGTGGCTTATTTTACTGTGCATTTTGTGTCGAAGGAATGGTTATTAATATTTTATGTTCCAAGTCGCGCTGGCGTTGGAGTTATTTTATTATAAAGCGAAAATAGCCTATGGGTAAGGGGTTATTTTAGACCGGCGGCGTTCGGACCTGAATTTCTCTTTTACGGACATTATATTTTACGGAAAACGTTGTTACTGTCACAGTTTATGTTAACTTTAAAGACAATTTAGCAGCTATCTCTTAGCATCGATTACACAATGAATACTTAGACACTTAGAGCTACTGATCTACCGAGCTACTGATCAAAGTGAAATTCGTCTATATATCTCTCATACTTTATTAATATCTACGCATAAAAAGATAAATGTCTCTTAAAGATACATATTTTCATATACATTTTAAAAGAATAATTTTTCCACTCACACTTGTCCAAACAAAAATGGAGTCGTATGGTAATAATTGTTTCAAAAATCACATGACCTTTTCAGACTGTCATAAAATGTAGAGTTTCGCACCTTTTCTTTCTACATAGTTAATAGCAGGATCGTATTGTGAGTTTGTACATCACCATTACAATTAAATTTGCAACTGATTATCATAATACGATACAAAAATAGCTAATTGTTATCTTTTGAATGCATAATGTGAACCGGTTTGTATTTTTTATTTTGCTACCTTGACATTCAAATTATGTAATCCAATAAACGAGTTGATATGAACGATATTGTATAATAAAAGAAATAAAGAAAAGTGGGAGGTATAGGTAGACACACATGAAAAGACTGATAAACATAATGTACTCATGAAGTAAAAAAGTGATTAAGAACGTGCAAAAATACGTAAAAAAATATTTACGTATTTAGCTATGTTTTTTTAATGTTTGCTGTTTTACATCACGTTCACAAAGACTGTTTTTTTTTTTTAGAAAATATCGATAAATATTTCAGCAACATTTTCTGGGTGACATTGACATCACTAATTAAAATTAAAATTTATTATTATCTTAATGACCATCATGCCGTATTTTTATAGTGTGTATGAGCTGTATATGGTTTATAAACAAAAATATTACTGGCTGAAAAATCTAACGAGAAAAGAAGAGCACAATAATTTCGTGGGAATTTTTCAGTATATTTCTAGATATCGATTAGATTTTACACCTGATGGCCGAAAAGTATATCGGTTATGTCATGACGACATAGGTATCGAGTATTTATCGATTTTTTGACGGATTGTGTCGTATCTCGTGATAACGGCTGTGTTTTCGATATCGAAGTTTGAGGCCATGTGATATGACAGCGGGCTGAAAAAACTTGTCAGTAAAATATGTCAAGTCTTCATGCTGGAATGCTGAAATCAACTTTTTTCTTCCCGGCTCACAGACGTACGAGGTAGTCCTGGCCATACAGTAAATATCCTATCACATGCCTATCACAAAATGTTCAAACTCGAAGTGCTCAATATTGTGGCTTGGAGAAACCGTAGAGACGTATCAAAAATTTTCAACCGCACACAGGATTTGAACCTGCTTCTTTGGAATACCGTCCCAACCGCGGATTTTGTCATGAGCGACGAAATTAACAGCTAGTTATATTTTGATACGAAAAATATACAAATCTAATACCTACCTGTCTTAAATATCCTGTGCTACGTTATATTTACCCATAGAGTTTTAAATTACAGTAATTTACTTAACCCAGTGAATGGTGGTCACTCTAATGACCTGTTATTAAAATAACTTGAGCACTTGTAATTGTACTCTTACAGTTAATACTAGTTCATTAATTCCTCTTAAAATTTACGGTCTATTTCACTGGTTAATAAAAAAAATAAGCTACTTTGTTTTAATAGTACATATGGTACTTTCATCATCATCTCCCTAGCCTTTTCCCGCATTTCTCCGGGTCAGCTACCTAATCTAGGAGATTAAACGATACTATTTTTTACACAGAGCGACCGCCACCTGACCGCCGCAAACAAGTAGGGAAACCAGATTCATCCTAGATTAGGTTTTTGCCGGGTTAGTGGCCAACCCAGCTGATGTCAATAATACATACATACATACATATAATCACGCCTTAATACATAATGGGGTAGGCAGTCAATAATGTTTCTAGGAATAAGATACATACCTACTTGTACCGTGGCATGAAGTTTTTTATGATACTCTATCTTCTGTTCCTTGCTGTCTTTATAGAAAGTGTAAGCTATTTTTGTGCCAGACAGAACTCATTTCGATCGATTTATTAATGAATTAAAATTATTCATTCTAGTGTAGTAGCTCGACTGCTTCAACCTCTAAAATAAGCTTATTAAATTTTTGACGTTTTGTCAAATATCACTTTTATTAAAATTTTGACGTTATGTCAAATATCATTTACTATTACGCCTATTAGGGAACTTACCACCCCACAGATAAAACTAACTAATCCCGTCTTTAAATATCATTAGACGATGATTTACCACTTCCATTCATTCACTCACTCATTGTCATTCAAATCATTCATTCAATTCGAAATTCAAGTTCAAAAATTTCAAGGTCCCTGTCACCCCTTTATATTTTATAATAATTTTTCACACCTTTTGAGTTTGAGGTTCTCAGATTTCGATACCATTGTTTATGACCCCTGATGTTTGCTAAATGCCTTTTTTATCAATTTCAAGGTTGGCAACCCCTGTCTCACGGTGGATAGAGACAGTCAGCTGTTCTTTTTTTCGCTAATAGGGATGAGTTTGTGGTTTTTTGATAACTCCCATCTAACTATCTATCTATCATAGGTACATAATATAACATGTTACTTAGCATTTACTATTTTATTTTTAAAGCGATTGTAACTCTACCGTGGCTTTACAGTTAGATGACTTAACTCTATAATGAATGAGTTTTCCTGCAAGAATATATTTTTCTCATAAAGCTTATAAGGCTCGTATTTATAAAGCGATCTCAAGATTGAGAGCAATATTGAGTGCGGATTTGACAGTTAATTTTGAACTGGGATGACATTTCTGATACGAACTCAAACTCGCTGTTACTCTTGAGAGCTGATTATAAATACGGGACTAAATAAGATGTTACTCACAACAAGATGAGTTTAAGTTTTTTTTTTTTAATCAAACTCTTTCATATCATATATTTGATGTACATTTCTGGTGGTCAAATTAATTTAGTAGTTTTTAATTTAAACTAAACAAATAAACAACATTTTTCTCTGTAATATCAGAATATATTATTTAATACTTACTACATCCGGCGACAATCAATCTGACAAAATAATTAATAAATATTTATTGCATAATGCAATCAGTTTATGTTTTTTTTCCACAAACTACTTAGTTATCATTTTATTAATGAACTATGTTGATAGCATAGTTGGTATAGAGAGATTGAATGTCATTATTACACACACATTAATAAAAAAATAACAGCTCAAAGTCACAAATATTATACAGGGTGTAAAAAAAAGTACTGCGTTCCTTTAAACCACATGTTCTACTGATGATTAACAAACAACTTTCGCAAAGCACAAAAATTTTAGCTTTTGCCTTGTCCATACAAAACTGCAGATTCCGGAGAGCATCTTTGTATGGAAAAGACAAATTTTGTTTCGAGTTAAAATGTTTGTGGTTTGAGAAAGTTGTTTGGTATCATCATTAAGAATATGTGGTTTAAAGGAACGCAGTACTTTTTTTTACACCCTGTATTGTAAAAATTCTAGGATACAAAGGCCTGAACTCCATAAAATTCTACTACTGAAATATTTTGTATTATCTTCTCAACCCACAATCCAACGGCGGTTATTACCACATAAAATTAACAAGAACCCATTTTCGTAAATATTTGAAGAAAGAAAGGCCCGCCATTTTTAACGGTGAAAAATTTTAATCGACCGATTATGGGCACCTCAGTCAAGAAACAGGAATCGACAATCGAGACTTTTTGACAGCGGTTAAGTTCGTATTGGGTACGCGAACTTGTTGTTGCATGTTTATATTTTGAGGTTATTGCCATTGACCTTATCAGTTTGAAGTAACGAAATAACTTGCATTTGCTCGCACCTTTTTTATAATAGCAGTTTTATTGCGATTGGTTTGCCTTTTCTTGACTCTAGTCTGGCCATGGGGCGAGGTTTTGACACCAGATTTGGTTGGACCACTGCCATAGCCAGTCGACCCTGCATGTAGAATCCAGCAGTCAGATTTTTCCACAGCCAACCCTGTAATATCAGGGACCAGGGTGGACTTAACATAAGTAAGTACATACATAGAACACGAATCTGCTGTGCTTTTCTATATTCTTACTTCTATAGAAGATTACCTAATTCAAGAATAATACTAGAAAAACCATTTGAAACTTTACTTACCATGCTATTTAACGCCCACTTACCGTCAACAAAAAAAGTGAAGAAATGATGACATTATCGATAATTGTAATCTTCATACCCACTACCTAGTACTACCTACTACGTGCAACCATGGGAAGTAAAAAACCGCTCTGGTAACTCTATATAAATAACCGGTTTTAATCCAGTCTCATCTTAAGACATTGCTGGCTGAATGGGATCGCATTTTGTATGCATTGGAAGATTAAAAAGAAAGCAGGTTAAAAAAAATAACAAAGGTTTGGTGTTTTTACCCGACTGCCAAGGAAAGGTTATGTTTTTCGCGCGTATCTTGTATGTATGTATGTTTGTCCTCATGTTTCTTTATTACCTCGAATCTTGATACTTTTAATCACGTATGTTAAAGGTACAGGGTAAGCAGATGGTCAGCGACTGAAGTGAAATTTTCACTGCATTTTTTGGGATTGATAGTAACTATCATGTAGAAAAAAAAACAAATAAACAAGAAAAACTAAGGCATAAATGAAAATATTAACATACATTTAAAAAAAAAAAACTACTCATAAGTAAATTCCTATAGAAGTTTAATTCATAGCCTTCATATTTTGATGAAAAATACCTTGACATACTCTCCCGATTTCGCACAAAGCAAATAGGTGTTTAGTTTATTTCCACAGCAAACTATGAACGAACCGACTGCGTTTACGTAAGTCAACGGATATTACATCTTATCTAAAGCCGTGTACACTAGAAAAACACTTGAATCTACTATCAGTTTAATAAATATACGATTTTCTGAGTATCTGTTGCTATTTAAAATAAATATGTAGTAAGATATACTACTGCGACGCTTGTGTTTTCCCTATACCTACCTACTTATGGGATTGAAGATAGGGACTTGCCCGAGGTAGAACACAGCGTGCAAGAGAGAAAAATAGAAATTTACCAAGGAGAGTGTTAAGGAGATAGTAAATGAAAATTCAGTATGTAGTTTACAATGAAGATACTTTATTTAACAGCGGACGAGAAGTTTGGTTAGTTATTATACAGTTTCACAATAGTTTTGTAGAACACCCCTTGGTAAGATACTCACATACATAATTAGTACCGACTTATAGTAAATGCTATCACCAGTGTTAATGAAGTTAAAAAAAACTATATCTAGCTCACCCGGAGAGGGGTAAAAATATGGGTTCTAACTTCAGTCCGGAACATAATACCAACAGAATATACCTAAATCTCAAAAATATACCTACAGAACATACCACCGCAGTTATTTGTTATAAAATATTAAAAATCTATCATAAATAGGTCCATCCCAGTTAAGTGATTAATAGCTGTTACTGACCTTGCAGAAAGCTTTATTCTAAGCTTAAGTATACAAACGAGAAGCGCCACGTGCTTCATGCAAGGCCCATGAGGCGAACCCGACGACCCACGTGGCCGCCGTAACTGTCTCGTGAATTCGTAGACGAAAAGGCGTGTAGAACAAATGAAGATTTAGCACGTTTCCCATGCTGAAATGGTTAGAAATAAGGAACGCGTTAGCAAAAGACGCCTAAAACTGTATAGTTCTGGTTAGGGGCAAGGTAAATAGATTCTAGAGAGAATATCCTGACCATAAAATGTCCCTACGAACACGAGGTGAAAACGAGGTTATAAAAAAATGGAAACTCACCGAGTCTTACAAAACTGCACACATATTTGCGCTGTCTGCAGATCGCTCCCACCCTCACCAAAAAAGCTTCGAACATGTGCTTTCAGCACCTGCCGGCGGCCATTCCTCGGCCTCGTGGCACGTTCCAGAAGTGAACCGAAAATGCTGTAATAAAAACTTCACTTAGACAACACGAAATGCTACGTAAAAACCTTTCAAAACTCTTTTGAGTTATCGACTGTACTTACCAACTTCTATTGCAACATGTGCCTCGTCTGTCTGCAAGGGAGGCCTAGGGCTCCGGTTGCGCTCAGATGTCAGAACGAAATGGCAGAGACCAAGATCCTATTTCAAGACACCGAGTAGCAAAAGCTATGGTCGCACAAATCTACCACCCGTGTGAAACCAAAATCCTACCAAAACTGAAATGTCATCACGGAAACAAAATGCAATATTTATTCGAATTTGAATCTGAAAATTATAAAAATGTAGTATGAAGTCACCTAAACGCAAGTTTAATGAAACGAAATTAAAATACTGATTTAAAATGACAAAAACTATTAAAATATTCAATTACGTTTTAGAATAAAACCTACCAATTTGGTAAAAACGCGATTCCTTGGATATCACCTTGAGTAAATGTTTGCTTGCGTGCGTGTAGACGTAGCTTGTGTGAAAGAGACCGATCATGTTAGAAAGAAACATAAGATAAGGTAGCCAAAGCGCGCCAAAACTAAATTTGCGTACTGGGTGCTTCGAATTGAAAATCACAACGTGACACTACCGTTGAAGTTATAAGCACTTTGGCCTTAGTGAGTACCTACTACTATCTATAAGTACCTACTATTATAAGTACCTACTTAATACGATTACTATAACATTGAAAATGCAAAAGTTTGTGTCAGCTGTTACTTACAAACTGTAAACACCAGTTTTCCCAGCCCATAAATTTTAGTGTTTTGTAATGGGATGACCACGCTCGAAAAAAGAATCCCCTTGACTGCCTACCCCGTAATGGACATAAGCGCGATTTTTGTATAAAATATTTCACATACAACCCAGCCCTTCTTTTTACCTGCCAACTGTTAAAAAAAAAATACCACAGTTGCAATAAAACAGTAAATCGTAAATGAAATAAAAATTTACAACCCTTAGTTTGCGTCTTTAGAATACGAGTCATAAATAACTTGATCAGGGGTTCCTTGGATCTCTTCGATGATTTGAGCATCGTTCACAAAGTATCACCCTTTTATAGACAGGGTGGTGAAGGGAAGACATGACTTGTGTCCTTTTCTTGCAAGTGGCAAATTACTGCAGTTATTTTTGCTCGTATTTTCAATTCAAAATCATATTTCTGAATACTGTGGATTTTTTAACGATAACATTCTTTATTACTTATTTATTTTTATTTATTTATTTATTATTTTTTACGATAAATTTAAATTTAAATATGAAAAAATACGAGTAGGAAATTAGTTCAATCACAAAAAACCTTCGAAAACCCTATCTTTATCACGAACATACCTCACGACCTAGCTCTGTCTCGCTCTAGCTGTACAGAAAGTGAGTTTGACGCAGCATGTTTGTCTATTTGTCTGTTTGTACAAGATATTTGATCATAGATATTCTACTGACCCATATTTGTATGAAAAATTTACGTATTTGCTCGTATCTGGCTAGGTTGCACGAAGGATTTTAGGTAGAGTTGGAAAAAAAATCTGTCAGGAAAATACATAGCATTGATGAATGATTTGTCTGCATTTTCTTTTTTGACACCTGTATTCCTTAGGGGTTAGGCAGAGCATCAACGACCTCATAAAAGGGTGTTTTCGTCACTTTAGACAATTTTTGAGAGTCGTTTCGGAAATAATGATTATATTCATTCATGTAATGGTAAAGAGAAAACATGAAAAACCTTCTTCAGTTAAACACCCTTAAAACAACCTTAAACAACCTTAAAGTTCACGCAAAAAAAAATCTTATAATTTATTCAAAATCCAAAACATACGTACATAAACCAATTAGCAAGGTAAATTTCCTTACAAACAGATTTCAATTAACTGGCATTCCGACGTTTATTATGAAACATGAGGCCCCGAAGGGCAAGGGCCAGTAGGACTGCTTTCCTGATAACCAGAGATAGAGGCCCTTTGAAATAAGATTTATAACCTACACTATCGTATAAACTCAGACTTAAAATGAAGTAGATTCAGCATGTCGATTTCAGAATTAACAACAAGTTTTTTTTATTAAAATGGCCGCCATTTTGGGGCCATTAACTCCTACTTTGGCGTCGCTCAGAACTGATTGAAATCATCTTGAAGAAGAGATATCAACACATATTGTATACTTAACACGACGGGTAAATCCCAATTACCATTTTGTTAATTGGGTCATATGTCGGTCTGTGACGTTACTTGTACAATCTTTGATTTCATTCATGACGTAAATACAATTGAACGACAAAATAATTTAATTATCTGTAAAATATGGTTACTTGTGCAATTTTGAGTTGTAAAACACTCGCAAATATTATAACCACATTTTTTTTTGGATAAAATGGGAAATAAAATGTAGTCCTTTTACCACAATACAGTAATTTTCACTGTCTCAAACTTTAGCCAAATTATTTCAGTTGGGTACAAAAATTATAAGATCGCATTCATACAATTTGAAGAGGTTGCTTGATCTAGTCTAATATAGGTCTGTGATAACAACACTATCTACAACATTAGCACAAATATGAATGAAAAACGGTACTGTTCTGATAAAAAAACATGTTGCGTGGGAATGATAAGAATGATTGACAAATATAACACTAGATTCATAGGTAAAATACTTTACCTACGTGGATTTCGGCACGTAAGTACGAGTAGAGTTCTATTTAAATAAAAAAAAAAACAAAAATTAAAAATAAAAATCGAGATGGTGGTATCAGTAGTCAATGGGAGTTTTTAATTTGCTCGTTCCGGAGAAACTTTTCAGTTCCGCAATAGATGGCGTTGTACGCGGCTAACATTTTGACAGGTCGTGTAACGTTGTTTTGACGTTTTCGTTTCACGCAATATGACAAATAAGTTTTAGTGTAAAATTTATAGTTTAGAAGGCTATTCTTAGTGCTGCTTCTGCTTCATTGAAAAATTTACTACAGATAAGTAAAATACAGCTTTCGGATAAATGTTAAAAGATTAATTTGACAAAATTAGAAACGATATAAATCACATATAAATAAACGGTTTTTAAGCCAGTTTCAGCGCCCTCTGCAGGAACTCACAAGTATCGTGCAAAAAATTCCCATTGTTTTTCATGTTTATGAGAGAAAGCTTCTTCTACTGAAAAAAAAAACTAACCTAGAGGCCTAGAGGTGTTTATAGATACGAAATTTTTGACAGATTTAACCATAGTGCTGTCCCGTTTTTATTAATTCGCCAAGTCTCTCCAAGAATGTAAAAGTCATAAATCTCCTCTACATTTTGTAATCGACTTTTACTTATTGTCAACAGCTAGATATACCTACCTATAACTATGTTCAAGGGTCATTCAGTTCTTATCACTATGTACACGACGGAGGTACTTACCTGGCTTTCGCTATGATGACGCATTTGATAACGTATGGGTAGGCAGTTTGTAATGTATGTATAACTACATACCTATATATGTAGTAGGTAGTATATATTTGTAGTAACATTTTTGCTTATGTAGTAGTTTTCCACTATTTTTAAAGTACGTACAGTATTTCAAGAAAAAAAAGTCCTGCTTCCCACCAAAAAACATTTAATTAATTTTTCATGTCAATTTACTGGATTTTTCAGCATCTACGGGGAGAAAAACAGCTAGTACGTGCATGAATATTTTTTTCAGTCTAGTATGAAAGAGAAATGTACATTATACCGGGTGTAAGGGACAGCGTCCCGCAAACTGATAGGGGTCATAAACAATGGTATCGAAATCTGAGAACCTCAAACTCAAAAGGTGTGAAAAATTATTATAAAATATAAAGGGGTGACAGGGACCTTGAAATTTTGGTCATTTTGTATGAAAAAGCAAATTTTTATTTTCACTTCCTGAAAAAAATTCCTGGTGGTAGTTGTTCAGTATCGTTGACTGAGCAACCCCTATAAGTTTGCGGGACGCTGTCCCTTACACCCCGTATAAGAATTCGAAGATCAAAACATTAATCCAGTTGTCATTTTTATACAGATCACGTAAATGACATATTTCAGTGGATATCAATTTGATGTATTTGGTTAATATCTTAATCTATTTTCTTTCGTAATCGAATTAAAGGGCCCCAATGCTAATCCAACAATAATTTGAAGGCTGTCAAACAAAGTTGTGGGCAATGAATCGTGACATTGTTTAGTATTGTGCAATGGCCCTAAGCAAGGCCAAGTACTAAACAAACACATAGGATAGAGTAGATTTTGACCATGCCTTGAATAGAAAATGTACCTATAAAACCCCAATTTTCCATACAATAATTTCACTGAAAGAGATCTCTAGGGCTCGTATTTATAAAGCGATCTCAAGATTGAGAGCAATATTAAGTATGGATTTGACAGGTCGTTTTGTACTGAAATGACATTTCTGATACAAACTCAAACTCGCTGTCACTCTTGAGAGCTGATTATAAATACTGGCCTAAAAGTTATAAGTTTTTTATACCGGGTGTGTACCAAGGGATTATTCAGTCAATGAAATTGAACAACTTTCGCCAGGAAATTCTTTCAGTACCTAAATTAATTTTTTGTTCGGCTTTTCCATACAAATTGTGTCATCGAGGTGGCCACTTTGTATTGGAGAGTCATTTTTTTAATTCCTAAAAGAATTTCCTGGTGAAAGTTGTTCAGTTTCGTTAACTCAGCAACCCCTGTCAGTTTCTGGTAAAAGTCTTTATTAGTTTTAAGATTTAGATTAAATACCTATATTTAAAAATGAATTTCCATCTGATCCCTTAATCTCTTACGAAGGTTATGCGTGATCCTCTAATCTTCCGTACGAAAGAGATGACATCATTCATGACTTCTCATTCAGTAGATTATCAAGTTACTAGGGCATCACTAATCTATTTGACCATTAGAAGAGCAAACCCTAATTTAAAGGCAAGGTGAAAAATTTACTAATTATAGGCTAAAAAAAGTGCATATTTCACTTTTTTCCCATTTTTTTATGACACCATCATCGTCTCCAGTATTTCACGGGGTCGGCTACCTAATATATGGGATTGAACGAGGGTACTGGTTTTTACACAGAGCGACTGCCATCTGACCTTCGCAACCCATAAGGGAAATCAGACAGACCCAATTCTAGATTAAGCTTTTGCTAGGTTAGTGGCCAACCCAGCTACTACCAAACATTTAGGCTCGTATTTATAAAGCGATCTCAAGTTTGAGAGCGATATTAAGTATGGATTTGACAGGTCGTTTTGTACTGAAGTGACATTTTTGATACGAACTCAAACTCGCTGTCACTCTTGAGAGCTGATTATAAATACGGGCCTTAATTTACTATCAAGTAGTTAATAATCACACTACTTACTAAAACTACTTCTTAAATTGCTTTTCAAGTATCCATCTACTTATAAACAAAATTAAAAGTGTCATTCTCACAGATAAAGCTAAGTGGTAGAACGATTTAGAGCAATAGTATGTAAATTGGAGAAATATTTAGTAAAACTAACTGTTTTGGATATATTTTTGGTGCCGATAAATAAACGATAACCTAGAGGAATAACATTATGCCTCTAATATTTCATGGAGTAGGCAGAGCGTCAACGGCAGGTATATAGTTAAAAGCCATTTTCACCATGTTTTAATTTTACCACCAAATGCTGTCAAATTTACGAATATCATATAAATATGACCTTATATTACTTGTAGTGTGACAGCTAATAGTAAATTTTAAATTCATCTTATTGCTTTCAATCCACCATAAAACTTTGATAACTTTTAATTCTATTAACTGAATCTACTATAATTATTTATTAATAAAAAGTTATAAATTCAAAAAAGTCGATTTCCTCTAATCATTCGTCGATTCGGAAAGTCGATTAAAAATTATCTAAACATGTGTTTCCGCCACAAACTATGTCAGAAACTATTTGAAAATACCGCCGATCAATATGTGTTATGCAATCGTATGCATATACTATTATACAGGGTGTTAAAATGTACTGCATTCCTTTATACCACATGTTCTACAGATGATACCAAACAACTTGCCCAAAACTCAAAAATAATAGCTCGAAAAAAAAAAATCATATCGCCTTTTCCATACAAAGAAGCTTTCCTCATCTGCAATTTTGTATGGACAAGGCAAAAAATATTTTCGCGCTAAATTTTTTGTGTTTTGTAAAAGTTACTGTCATCATTATGTAGTTTAAAGGAACGCAGTACTTTTTTAACACCCTGTAAGTAGTATCACAACGTATTTATCACTTGAAATATGATACTCTGTGTCACGAGCTTTAAGCGTTTCATATTAAATATTCTATTTGAATCAATAATATGCACAGAATTGTCATATTATTTAACAGCAGAAATATTTGCAAAAAAATAATAATTACACATAGCGGCAAAGTAATGGTCACACTCACATATATTATTATCATTATTGGAACATTATATAATTATTTTGAATTTATATTACGATGTTAAATGTTTCATACGTCATCTTTTACTATACAAGCAAATAAATAAACTTCTACAAAATAAATATGTTTTTATATTAGAATATATTATAATACAAAATAGTTTATATCTCTCGATTAATAGGTAGGTACTAACCAGATAATATACATTAAAATAATCGAATGGTTATTTATATTGTAATCATAACTATTAACTACATGGCATGGGAACAGCTCGGTATAACTGGATTTCAAATATGTACTTATACATATAACTTGACGGCTTAGTTCCTTAGAGACGATCAAATTTTGAAATATCTTTGCTTCTTTCTGTTCTTTTACAAATTTATTTACTAATGCTTGTCTTCCATGCTGGACTGGGAGTGATAGAAAAACATAGAATGTGCCAGCTGCATCTCCTCCCGTACATGCTGTAAAAACCAGCTAAGGGATTCGCGGGTTTCATTCATTGTAAGTTTTGCAATTTAGGCGATGGGCTGACAATCCGTCACTATAGCAGTATACATAATCATCTGTAACAAAATAATCCTCAAAACTTGTCAGACGTGGTAAATCGAACTTTGCTTAGGTCGTTTTTGCTCTGCTTACCCCATTAGGGATAAAGGCGTGATTTTATGTATGTATGTGTCACCGTGATACCGTTTGATCATATCATAATAAATATTTCGAGATATATATATTTACTAATGATAACGGTAATTTTTAACTTTGTGAAAAAAAAAGTATGATGAGAATGTCTTCTATAATAAAATAATGTATTTCATAAGTAGGTACGGATTGCTTTCACAGCTCAGTAAAATTTCTTATTTACCGTGGAAAAATTGATTAAGCGATGAGTAGATAAAACTGCGTTGTAAAAAATTTGTTCCATATATTTTCAGATGCTAATAATAAAACACTTTAAAATAAAATACCTAAAATCGTAATTTTTTACCACTTAATTAAACAATCCGAAGACATATTGATTGATGTTGGCATACCTTACGCAATGTATGTAATTCATAGGCTCGTATTTATAAAGCGATCTCAAGATTGAGAGCAATATTAAGTATGGATTTGGCAGGACGTTTTGTACTGAAATGACATTTCTGATACGAACTCAAACTCGCTGTCACTCTTGAGAGCTGATTATAAATACGGGCCATAGCCAGACTAGCTAAGCACCCGGAACCACTTGTAAAACAAAACATCTTCATAAGCCCCGGAAACGAGTACTTGTAGGTTAAAAATAACTACGATTTATTGATACAGCCCTTCCTTCCCTTTGAAGTGAGATGAGAATCTTGTTTCAGGATCGAGAGGAAATGATGCGATGTCAGGATTTTTCGGGAATTAGTTGGAGTTTCGGTTGATTAGTCTAAGTATATGTTCGTTAGATTTATACTTTTGGTTGTAATTTAATCTGTCTTCAAAGTAAAGTTTCTGCTGGGTCAGCAGGTACGCAGGTAAAAAATCTTCGGTTATGGATTTGTCACAAACATCATCATCATCTTCCTAGTCTTTTTTCCGAGTTGCTCGATATCGGCTACCTAATCTAGGGGGTTGAACGAGGATAAAGGTCTTGTCACTAACATATTTGTGAAAAATATACTCATAGGCTCGTATTTATAAAGCGATCTCAAGATTGAGAGCAATATTAAGTATGGATATGACAGATCGTTTTGTACTGAAATGACATTTCTGATACGGACTCAAACTCGCTGTCACTGTTGAGAGCTGATTATAAATACGGGCCATAGATTCTAAAACCATTATCTTAAAAAATACTTGGTTTTTACTTAATTCTTAGAGAACAATGCAATAAAAACACGCCCTTTATTTCTATCACAATCTATTTACAAGTCATAAATTCTAACCGCCAGTGCAAGTGATAGTTTACCTATTTTCTTGGTCATAAACTAGATAGCTCTTTGTTACACCCAGTGTTATAGGTGACCTATAAACTAGAATTGTCTCAGGCGACACGTACTCATGATAAGGCACGGCAAGTATTGGTTAAACAAGAAATGTATAGGGTGAAATATATAGCTACCTAAAGTATCAGAGAGGTGAGATTGGCACTAACTAGAACAGGTTTCAAAATTTACACAGTCACTGTAAGTTTTGAAACCTGTGTAACTTCAAAGATATCTTGATGTAGGTAGTTGTAAATGTTAAAAAGCTGCTTGGATCTTTTTTGTTGTTCTTTTCTTACAATTATTCAGGGACCCACGTCACTTCTATGGGTGAGAGCTGAAAAGCAGTGTTGCTCTTTTTGAGCAATCATACACTGAGCTTTGACCCTCTGCATCGCTTCAGCACACATGCGGCAGTTTGTAGGTAAGGTAGACATTTAACTTAGTTTTAGTCTCCATATGTTTTGTTTGTTACTTTGATTCTACCTTTCATTTTGTTACATGTGTGTTGTTTTCTATGCAATAAACTTTTATCTATCTATCCATCTAACTTTGTGAAAAAATAATGGTTGTATCCTGCTGTATCCTGAAAGATGGGAACTTACCCATAAACTGCAACTTACAATAAAAATATTAATTAGTTACGAACATAGATATGTTTCGCTTCTGGATAAGATAAGAGATCAAAAATGGGTATTTTTCATTGGGTAATGAAAATATTTGATGTTTTACAGGCGAAGAAAATAGTGAAAATTAAACTTTTTTGCCCGTCTAAACTTTAACTCCTTTGCAAATAAAGTGAATTACTTTATCTCCAGTCTTTATAGAGCTCTTAAATTGTTTTATGACATCCATAAAAAACTAAGTGCCAAACAAAAATCATCCAAGAGTGAGTGGTTTTATTTTAGTTTTTTTTTTGCAGAATTTAAGGTCAAGCGAGACTGGTGCTAAGTAATTTTGCTGATGTGACAGTAAACACGTTTTATTAAAAAAAAAAAAAGATTTCTATTTGTTTTAAAAACACAGCTTCCTGGTTTTCTGCTTGAAGTTTCTTATATTAATTAATATATAATATATTATTCAGTCATATGGTTAGTATTATTCAGTCATATAGTTAATCATACAAGTTTTTTATGTCTTATTTCGATATTTTCTGGTATTGATTGTGTAAACATATTTAGAATGTATTTGCGAAAGCAAAACTATTTTACTACACTACCATCACCAACATATAACGTACACACGGAAAAATATTTAGTGACACAAAAAATATTGGAACGTTGCCACATATCAATCCAAATTGTCCAATTATTCAACACAAAATGCACAACTGACTTGTATATTTAAAGAAGACCCATGAATAAATTTACTGGAACGCATTGGAATTGTTAGATAATATACTTTTTTTGACAATATAATAACACGTGCCGCAGCCAATATATATTATATATTAACGTAATTATGATATTTCTTACAGATCCTGACTGAAGAGTGCCTGTATCGAGGAATAAGGATTGTGCCTTGTGTTAGTGTTGCCAGTGAAGAAAATATTTTTATATAAAAAATATTTGACCCCAGTGCCTGTACTCAGTGATTTTGAGTGTTTTTTGGATAACAACAAAATAAAAAAGCTGAGCAAAATGGAGCTACGGCGGATGTCAATCTGTTTCGCTTTCTTCGTGTTGGCTGCCCTCTCACAATGTTCAGGTAAGTTCTAGTAATACTTATATATTCTGTGGTAATACATACCTACTTATTCATTGTAATAAACTCGTAAAGCCCAATTTACACTTTCTGAAGCACAGAAACAAGAGTAAATAGGTCAACATTACTCATTCACTCGCCGTACCTGGCATCATAATTGGCTACAACATAAGTAAATTGACAGATAATTCCGCCACCAAAATTGTTGGAATTTTTAGGTAATGTGGATATGCCACGGCACATAAACAAATCAAAAGTTAGAATCTGATTGAAATTCAATTTTATTCGAGAGTTCATTAAAAAAAATCTTAAATATTTACCGATATCTAGAGCGTTGTAAATAGCTATTGCAACGATGACTAATGCCTAAGCGAATTATTTTAGCACTCTAGGCCGATCGATCCTCTAAAAATACAAGCAAAAACATTCGAGGCCGGAGTACGTGAAAAAAAATGGATAAAAACATTTTATAGCTGTTATTTATATTGGAAGCCAACATGAGCTGGTTAAAGTTGAATGTACTTTAGAAAAAAAAAGATTCATAGTCGGCCATGGAAAAGTTCATTCATCTGATATAGTACTACCTTTATATCTTTCCATACTTCTTTGAAAATGTATATCACATTTTATCTTGATTATTACAACAGTTTCATCAAATCTTTAAACAGCATTCTTGATTAAGTAATTATAATAATTTTGAACACGTTTTCGAATTAATAATCACTATAATTCGCCAAAGATCTTTGGAATCTTGATAAAATTTATATTCCAAGGACTTGTTAGTGTAAAGTATGCATAAACTAGATATAAAGATAATTTTGCATTTAGTTAAATTATTAACATGTTGTAAGTATGCGATTATTAAAATTATAGACGTCATGCCAGTTATTAATAGTAATAAGTATGACGTAAAATATATGTGTGTTGTGTTTACTCTCCGAATTGTGTAATGTGTGACGTTTTATGCGACATATTTAAAGTTTATATTCAGAAAATATATTATGATTATCAGATTGGTTCTATAATTCAAGAATCTTTTATGAAAAATGTATGTGTCAAAGCCACTTCTAAACATTATAATAAAATACACACAGCATCTTTGAGACCTTGAAACTCGTAACGGATTCTAATACCCAGTAATGACTATCTTCGCCTGACAGCAGCTGTCAAAATGCGACGTCGCCTGTCAGCGTGACAGCTGTCAGGGTTTTGGGCTCGTTGGGGCGTTAAAACAGCCAATTTAGATGCCGTTAGCTTTTATATTACACCTTTTTTGAATGTGTTCGAGCAAGATTAGCTGAACTTTCAACTAAAATTGTTTACTTTGAAAGCTTAGTTGTTTCATTTTTAAATACATAAATTACTGGTCTTATGGTACTTTATATTATTTAACTATATTTCAAATTATTAAACATAAGATAAAATCAACCGCTCAGCATTTTTAATAGTTATCTCCAACAACAATGATAACAGAGACTACATTTTTCATTATACTCCCAGCTAAAGTGTAGCTACCTAATGACATAACTTCTGTATTAATCATGAAATAATGCGAACTATTTACTAAGAAGTGGACTTAAACACGTATATCGCGTGTCGAAGGGCCATTTGGACCCTGCCTTTATAAGATAGTCATGGAATAACGAATGAACATCAGACAAACTGATGTGGCATGACGCTGACAGAATAGCAATATAAACAAGTCCACAATATGAAATGAAAAGAAATCCATGCTAAATAATAAAGTGATTCAAAAATCTTTGCTGTCTTTGTATTTTAATAAATTTGAAAAGATTTCTAAAAAATATGTCATTTATAAAAAGACAGGGAGACCAAAAATAGGATGAGATAGTTTCTTAAAAGTACTTGCAATGATCCGAAACCTACCCTTTTTTAAAACCCAAGCTACGTTCAAATTTACAAAATAACCGTATCCATCACGTACTTAGCATACTATTTCGACACTCCCAGAATTAATGTCCCAAGTATGATAATGCAGACTAATTAATTGGACGAGGTTTTTGAACTGTCTATTAAACTATTATTGTTTTGGGCGGGACCTTTCGTTCGTTACTGATAGCATATTGTCTATTGCCAAAATAATATTTAGGGTCGTATTTATAAAGCGATCTCAAGATTGAGAGCAATATTAAGTATGGATTTGACAGTCCGTTTTGTACTGAAATGACATATCTGATGTGAACTCAAACTCGCTGTCAGTCTCAAGAGCTGATTATAAATACGGGCCTTAACGTCACAGTATCTTGGATGGGTGACAAAAATATCTAATTAAAATTTTTAAGCAGAGTCTTTATGTTCTAGTAATCTGAAATTTGGGGTCTCGAACTGGAGGTCATGGGTTTAATTTCAAGGGGGAACACTAAGTTGATATCCGTCAATTTCTCCAGATTGGTTATGACAATGCAGGCTGAATCACAATTCTTTGTCAAGAAGTTGGAATCCATGTTTCGGAGGGCATGTTAACACGTCGTTCTTGGTCGTTTATTTGATGACACAAACCCTGCCAGAGGCCTATCAGATGTGATATTCTGACACCTTCAGGTCGTAATATGACTCAAAAAACCCCCTTGATTAAAGATCAGTCTTTAAGGCTCGTATTTATAAAGCTATCTCAAGTCTGAGAGCGATATTAAGTGTGGATTTGACAGGCCGTTTTGTACTGAAATGATATTTCTGATTCAAACTCAAACTCGCTGTCACTCTTGAGTGCTGATTATAAATACAGGCCTAAGCATAGCCAAAAAATCCAAACTCAACAGAAATCCTTATTGCTAATTGGTTGTACCTGGCCAGCCATTATGGCGTCTTACAATCAAACAACATTCAATAAACATTTGCACAGTACTAGGTACATTGGAACTGGTTTGACTGCATTCCGTAAGCCGTTTTACGCAGTGTCGAAATATCAATTATTAAACGTAAGAACAGTAGTATTAACAAACATGCAACGCAACGGAACAATAGAAAATTATGGCTTTCGAATAAGGGACAGGCAGTTTAGAAAACAATGTATCGGTGTTAGAACTCTCTCATTCGAAACTATTAAATTATTTGAGACGCTATAAGACATACCCTATGTCGCTGAAGTTTTACTTCAAACTAAAGGGAAATACCCTATACGACAGATGAAACATCAGCGGAACGACAAATTGTAGTTTTGGGTGAAGCATGATGAAAATCAAAATGCTTTGAGGTAACAGGAAATAGAAGAATTAATAGCTTCTTACGAAACAGTAGGTGAACTTGGTATAAATAAAACCAGTAGATTACTCCCATTTTCTATTATGAAACGATCTGTGTACGTCGTGCGAGCTCGATTATGTCCAGAATAGCGACCCATTTGGCGCACATATCAAAGGAGTTTTGAAACACACTGATTGTCGTGTTTGTAGATATTTGGGGTACTAGTGAATTCCATTGGCATAGTTTGTTTGTTTTACTGTTCGTCATCGTCACCTATATTTAGTGTCAAATCACAACAAAGGAAAATTTCGCGAGAAAAGTTTGGCGTGAAAACACTTTGAGATTTCTTTGTACCCTATGACACTATAGCGAATTATGTCACGTCACTTTTAGCCTCTATAAAATCATTGTTATGATTTGGTTCAAAGTCAAACTATTTTAGTGCCTCTCAAAAAAGAAGTTAATAGGAACGAGGATAATAAATTTTCTAAGCCTAATCGTTTTATTATATCATTTATTTTAGGATTATAAATAAATTACAAGCCTAAAATATAAATTATCTATTAATTCCGGTCACGCTAAAGCTGGTCAAATATTTTTTGCTTCTTGATTATCATTATAATATAACATATGGTTCGTACTCCATCATTAGAAGTAATAACGCAAATCAGCGGCTACTCCATCACTCTTTGATCTGGATCACTGATTGATGAATGAGTGAATGAATGATGGAATCGAATGAAGCATTGTCTTCTATAAATTTGAATTTATAATGTCTAATTTGCTTATTTAAGTAATTGAAAAAGATTCAATGATGTCGTTGATTATCTCATTTACAATTCATTAGTAGTTAGTCATATATGGCTGTGTCCTGAGTCTGTGGTGTCCCAATTTATTTATTTCCATTTCACTTAATGTCCATTCTATAGGAATATACTGAAAACTATTACTATCAGTAAAATTAAAAAAATACATCAGGTGAAAAATATATTTCCTTAGTCCCAGATTACACCTGCTACCTATAAACTTCTACAGGAAAATTCTAACTCTTATGGGAAAATTCTAGTTATTACAAGAGCTATTATTACCCACAATGCGTAGCACAGTACCTACAGTAGATGCTGTTATCAGTCAAGTAGCTGTTATCTGTTACAAGTAGGACTAGGTATGTGATGTTATGCAACTGTTCTACCTACTCGAGATCTTAACGGCCTCCGTGGTCTAGTGGTCTGAGCCATGGGCTCTCGACCCGGAGGTCCCGGGTTCGGTTCCAGGGGGGGGACAATGACTTTGTGTTGTTGTTTCTAGTTTTGTTAGGACATTGCAAGCTGATCACCTGATTGTTTGAAAAGTAAGATGATCCATGCTGTCGGATGGGCATGTAAATAGTCGGCCCTGAGACTGATCCTCTCTGGTCGTGTCAGTTAGTCTGTCCCACCAGAATAAGAGATTGAAGGAGCAGAGAGTGCACTTGTGTGTTGCGCAAACACTTGGGCACTAAAAACCAGTCCCGCGCAGTTGGCCGGTCTCTGAAAAAAAGGTCAATGAAATGGGAATTCCCTACGCCAAGTGTACTTACTCCAGTTCATGTGTGAGAAGATGTTTTTAAAGGTAATGGACTAAATTGAAACAAGTGATTTCTGGAAGTCGATGAAAAGGAATTCCCCTCACATGAAGTACTCGGATCTAAGTGAGCTCGTCAGATCTATCTATATCTCCTCTGGACTACGTTAGGGTTAAGAATCAGAAAAGAGACCCATAATCTAGGTCTAGTTTTGTCAACTAGGTCTACTCTTGTTTTGTCAAAGATATAATAAGTATTTACTTTTCGCAGTAGCGTCATAGCAAACTTTTTGGCACCAGGCGGCTTCTACGCTTCTAAATGGATTTTTTCTGCTGGAATATTCAGGAAAGCTTTGTGTTGCCTTAAATACTCTTCTTTCCTTCCTTTCCCGCCATAAAATATCAAAACACAATTTCGCAACCGCGCGCATAAAATAAATATTTCCCAAGTGACCTTATAAAATCTTGACATCTAATCCAGGTTGTTTACCGCAACATGAATGCGGAAGGAGCCAGATTATGCGCTGTTATCTGCTATTTTGTAATAGGTACAAGATAACACTGTTATCGTAGGGGGCAAACATTGCGTCAATTAAGTTCGCTGTGGTTACTTTGCTTAGAAAATATGACCCGTGCTTGTGCTCAGTATGATAACGTGATGAGAAATTATGTAAGTGTGTTGAGAAAATTTAATGAGCACAATGGTGTCAATTCAGAAGAACACACATTTCTTAACTTTGAAATTAGACCGTCACTTACTAAAATAAAAAAAATAATAAATAAAATTCAAGGGCTGCCGGTTGTCCAAGTAACAGTGAGTTAAGTAATAGAAAATTTCTAAGGCTCGTATTTATAAAGCGATCTCAAGTTTGAGAGCAATTTTAAGTTTGGATTCGACAGGTCGTTTTGTACTGAAATGACACTTCTGATTCGAACTCAAAACTCGCTGTCAGTCTCAAGAGCTGATTATAAATACGGGCCTAACATCATATAACATATCACGTTTAATGTGATAGTACTTACTTATGTGGTGTTTTTTTTTTGTTTGACCGTGGATAAGTGAATAAGCCAATGTTAGATAATTTTATTTTTATTCAAATTCAAGAAATACTTACAAAGCTATTATAAAACTAAACAAATCCATAAAATAGACATCATATTATATATCATGACGAAATCATAGTTCACAAAACATCTCGATAATGTTGTTTATTTACCATCCGATTCTACCTATATAATTAACATACCACACCTGTCATCATTAATTGCACAGCGAGGTTTAATCAATTAATCAATAATTAAAATTAATCATACGACAACATTCCACTCAAGGTGAACAATAAACATTTAGGTACTATAGTTTGTTGTATAAAGATGACTAGTAAATCTGTAGGTTTCTTTTTATATGGTTTTTACACTTATAGTGCGATGTAGAAATCTGTAGGTTGTATAAGAGCTCTACACACAGATGAAAACAATTTTTTTGTGTACTTATTTATGAACTAGAATATTTTCAAACGTTGCACTTGTAGACCATGAACTAATTTCTTAGATGTATATTTTTTAGAATTTTCCATGTATTCGTTTAGGAGAAATATCCTTTTAAAAACTTTTTTTTTTGTTGCCTTTTCTATAGATCCTCATTACCAATTTTGTATGGACAAGGCTCATTTTTCTTTAATTTTTTTTTAACACCCTGTATAAAATTAAAAACGTAACTTTATTTGAGCCGCCCATCGAAATGCATTCGTGGGTGTGCCACTAATTAACCAAAAGGTAATATTAACTGCAGTTTTCCCTAACGACTCGGGAACAGTTACAAATTACCAAGCATTAGTATGGGAAAATGTTAATTTGTGAAGTTAGCGACCGAATGAAACATAAAATGGAAGGTTCTAAGTTCGAATTCCGATCAAGAACGTATCTAATAAATGGCATTTGCTTCAATGATGTTAGCAATTCGATAAAAAAATTGTTGCCCGCGATATTCCATAATTGGTTATAGGCTCATCTATCTTCCGGAGCCTGCATTCTAACCAAATTAAAAAATAAACCCGAGTCCAAGACCACAGAAGCACTAAGCACTAAAAATAAAATGAACTCAAACCACGTAAACCCAAGTGGGTCACAACAAGAATAAAAACTCCTTTTTCTTTGTACTTGAGCTAAACTTAGATCAAGTTGAATGTTGAAACAATGGTTTATACATCGTGCTCCCCTCGCAACGGGCGCAGGAGTGACGCACGGCTAAAAATAAACACCCTGCTTATAGGGTAAGACCTCACACCAATGTTGGTTATAGGATATATACATTTGTCAGCATCTACAGAAATGTTCGTAGCTCGTACCTAGCTTTCTTACGTTAGACTAGACACCTAGGAGTTTGAATGACTGGACGCCGATTTCAATGAATCATGCTGAAACTGCAGGTGTAGAATAGATAATAATAAAATAAATTTAAATCGGTATTAGAGCAAAATGGATGGTCCATTCCATTGTAATTTTGTAAAGTTCCACTAAATATTTCATTATTAAATATTTAACGACTGTCCAAAAAGTAAAAAACGCGTAACCGACAAAACACCATTTTTCGTAAAACAATTCCCTTTCGACGTTTTATTTTCATAAATCAATCAAACTGAGAAAACCATTTGACTAATTTTTAAATAAAAAAGCTACCCCACCAGCTGCGAGTCGCAGACTAAACAAAATTACCGTCAAAATGAGAAACGACCGGGAAAATATAAATTATGTTTAGTTTATGTAAACATGGGGATTATAAAGGGTCTTACGAGATTCGTATTAAACTGTGGCTTTGGTGAGTATGTGAAAATAAACTAAGGCTTGTATTTATAAATCGATCTCAAGATTGAGAGCAATATTAAGTATGGATTTGACAGGTCGTTTTGTACTGAAATGACATTTCTGATACGAACTTAAACTCGCTGTCAGTCTCAAGTGCTGACCATAAATACGGGCCAAATATACTGTGAGTCAGTCAAATTCAACTAAATATAATAGTTTTCTCTTAGAAAACAGTTACAAGAAGTATTTAATCTTGCAGCAAGTAATATATTAGAAATTTAATAACATTGTTTTACCCCGTTATAAATTTAGTGTCACATATATTATAAATAATAAATGTAAATAAATATATATTCTTGACAATAATCGAAGAAAGTTGTTTGTGAACAAAATGTTTTAAACACTCATTATTTATTACAAACGAATTGTATAAACATTCGTAAAATATGTATTGGGACCTTTGACAGTAGCGGTACTATTTTGATTGTGATTTGTGTCGGAAATACAAGTTGTACTCATATTGTTCACCCGGAATCAAGTTTTTCAATAGAAAATACATTAGTCAACTTTCCACCAAGTCATAGGTTAAGTGTCTTCAAAATTTTAACATCAATAGACTTATTTATTGGTCTGGTATCATTAAAGAAGTAGTATTTCAATAACTGATTCTGGTCTGAAAAATAAGAAGCCATAAAAATTACCTGGGCGCCCGCCGCGCTCATAAGTAATCTGTGGTATAACTATCCAGCAGGATTTGAACCTGTTACCTTCAAATACTGTTCCATCGCTCTACCAACTGATGCTGACGGACAGCAGTCCTAACCGACCCTGCAAGATTCTCGATTTGATTAGCTTTAATTAAACTTCTTAATAGACATCATACTAAACTTCTTGTATGTATTTCAAACTCTGACATTTATGTTTCAATACAAAGTTGCTACTATTATTGTTTAGGTTTAGTGGGTCAGTAGTCACAGTAGGTTAGGAACATAGACATTAATTCAGACATTCAAACAGTCTATTGTCAATACATCAGCAGTATGTTACATAATGTAACTGGTTTGTGGACCGTAGTGTAGATCTAGTCGCGTGTTGCAGCATAATTTGAGAAAAAAGTATTTTGGGTACTGCCTAAAATAAGTCAAGATTTAATATTTCACAACTGACTGACATTGGCTTAATTTCTTGTAGTATTTTTTTTTGTCTTGGTGCTCTTGTATACTACATACTTATATTATATCACATATTTTCACATAAAACTTAACGTACTCCAAGTATGTTTTTTTGTGCATATTTAGGTACTCTATTTTGATAATAGATAAATAATAGATTTCATATTTAACGTTATATACGTACGACGAAATGATTAATATTCTGTTGAACCATAAAAGATCAATTAGATCCGTTTATGTCTAATATTTTACGCTTGTTAGAAACTTGATGGATAGATCTAAAAACAACATAAAGGTTGTTGACTTTCAGTTATTTGGCCTTAACCGCTAGATAACAGTTAGAGCATTGTTCTAAAAACATGTTTATTTTAACAAAAGATTAGCAAATGAATGTGATGAAAAAACAAACATAAGTTAGCAATGTATTTTATTATTTAAATTCATATATCCGTTAGATGTTTTTGAACTGGTTACGGAAACAAGTTTTAAAATCACTCAAAACTGGTTGGCTTGTGCTGTATGGTGCATAGTCTTGTTTTCAAAGGTCGATAAAGAGATTGGGCGCTTTTCCACTAGACGTCACGTCAACGGCAACGGCGACGGCACGGCGACGATCACGTGACAATATCTATGGGAATCGATGACATGCTGTGACGTTGTCGTGCCGGCAAGTGGAAAAGCGTGTCATATAATTTCATTGATTTTCATACATTATCTCACTTACGATATCGTCGACGGTACCGTGCCGTCGCCATTGCCGTTGACGTGCCGTCTAGTGGAACAGCGCCCATTCTGTCTTGATTCTAGAAAACAAGAAGTAAAATTATTTTGGATATTTTACTTGGTAATAGGGATGAGTAAAAATATGCGGGCCTATAAAATATTTTGGACATAATTATTACTGTGTTATTATTATTGCTTTATATCTTTATAAAGCAATAATAATTTAATAACCACAGGCTAACAAAAAAAAAAAAAAAACTAGACTCAGGAATTGGTCCAGTGCGCTCTTTGGTTTTTTAAGACGCTGAATACATTTTTAAGGTAAACCAGCAGACCACATATCCGCTTAACTGGTGAACTGTACTGGCTAACCTAACCGAACATTTAGAGATTTTTGCCAACATCTCTAGGTATTGACACAAAAGTCTTTTCCCCCGATATGACCGCGACATATTCAACAGGCCAATCAGCAAAGAATTCGAGTAGATTGGATTGAATCAGAATAAATGGAGGTGCAGCCTATGGACGCATAAGGTCATTGCCAATTGCAACTTATTAATGAACGCGTATTTTTTCATGCATGTGAGTATGTTCCGGGTTTTTGTATGGCTTTATGATATCTATCTTCTATGATGCAAACGTACATACATACACGAGTTTATTGATAGTAGCATATATTGGCGTATCCTTGTTTTTAATCTATATCCGTTTATTATTGTTATAAATAATAATTCAGTAACTATTAATATCATTACCGCCAGTCCAAATTTTTTAATATCCTGAGATTTGTAAAACTTAATGGAAATGGCTTTTATTATGCCGTTGCCGCTTTGGCTTGAATTCTGTTTAAAATAGCAATTTCAAACTCATTTTCATGTATTTATTTATCTTCGAATTTGACAAATTGTCCTTTACGACGTTTTAACTTTAGGTTTTATTAAGTCATTTTCAAATTCGTAACTTTCAGATCAATCTCAAATTAAAATTGAAAGAACAAGGAAATGTAAGGAAAGACTCATGAATTAGCAATCGTTGTTCATCGTCGTTGAAGAGTTTTTTTTATCGAGGCCATTACCAATCTTGAGTGTATTAAGTGATGGCGCATTTTTAAATTGTGATTGTTAATGTCTCTTCCCGGCTTTTTAAACAATTTGTTTCATCAAGGTTAATACACTTTAAATATTCTTTAGGTGGCCTTGTTTCAAGAGTTTAGAAAAATGTAAGTCACATTTTATTATTAGGTAGACTAAAGAACACTATTATTAAATCCGTAAGGAAACCTTTTGCGATGAAATTTAATTTTAGTGTCTAAAATTGATTTGGCAAAAAATAAACTATGTAAGCCGATATTATTATGTAGGTATCATTATTAGTACCATAATCTCTGCCCCACCTTCCTAGATATTCTCGAAGGTCATGAAAATACGGGGTGTAAGGGACAGCTTCCCGTGAACTGATATTAGGGTTGCCCAGTCAACAAAACTGAACAACTTTCAATAAGGAATTCTTTCAGGAAACGAAAATTAAAATGCCTCGCCCAAGTATGATTTTTTTGTCAAAGTTCAGTTTCGTTGACTACTATCATTTTGCGGGAAGCTGTTCATTACATCCTTCATAGGAGTGCATGGAAATGATGCACATGACCGCAGTAAATAAATAGGGTTAACAAATCCGACCACGTCTAAACGGAAAGTAAAACTATGACAAAAGAAGCAGAACCATAATCCTGTATTCTGACTTATTATAAGCACCATCGATTACCGATTAAGTCAAAAATTCACCGTCATGGCATCCCTCAAATTTTAACTCGTCTCATAATCCCACCCCTATATCTTTCATCATCCATCATTTTAACCCTTGTAATGCCGATTAAAAACAAACAGCCCGTTAAAACACATATCGTTGTCACGTAATCCTCGTTAACGAAGGGTTAACGAAGCGAGGGCTAACTCTTTCACTGCCGCTTCAATGAGCGCGAAGATGAAAAAATGTCAAAGGGGTTAAAAACGTCGCGCAGGATTTGTTTTTAGTCCGGTGATGAGTAATTAAATGACGTCATATTTCTTATTTTTTAAGTAGTTCACGCTGTTTTTTATCAGAATATCATACACTATGTTAAAGTTTTCTACATAGAAAGAACATAGGTACCTATACGAACCATATTTATTGATATGCGTGAGTTCTTGTTAAAGCCATTTTTACTCGCTATTTATTTTTATTAGCTAGCTAGAATTATTATATTACCTTAATTAAAAGGTGCATTATAAAAATATATTATGTAAAAGACATTGCAAGAATACCACCTAAGATATTTACGAGTTTATCGATTTTATTATAATTTCTTCCCTACCTTCATAAATAGGCTAACCGTCAAAAGTCACGTTTTTTATTTTTGACAGCGATGAGTTTTTTTACGTCATCTGTCACCACGCTGACAAATTATCTGTTGGATATTTGTAATTAGAGAAAGGGTTGAGATTAGGTGATGAAAATATTTTAGATAACGACGTTGAGACACGTGCTAAGGACGGAAGCGTATTTTGAGCTGTTTAAAAATATATTAAATAATAGGTATTTTAATTTGATTATGAAAAACGTAAAAAACACAATTTTTCCTTAAATTTTCAAGGGCAGTTGAATTTAATCAAATAATTATTTGGTTTTCCTGGTTTATATTAATGTTTTAATCGTATTTATCATCGGGGAATTTTAAATTGCACCTCTCTTTAAAATTTAAGCAAACAAAATTTCTCTACTATAACCTACTGCTTATCAAATAAATTACTGTACTACAAATTAACTACTTGATTACCTAAATGCAGAAATTTTCCACACTTACCGAAAATGACCCTAATTTCCGTCTTCCATTAGGCTGAAGAAACATCGTAAGTGCCATTTTGTCGAAAGTCCTGAATCACGGCCAAAGAATGCATGTCGAATGCAGCTTATTGGAGGGACGGAGAGAGAAGGGAGTAGAGTTGATTCGGATTTTATTACTTTCAGTAGTGAGGCGTATATGGGCTGATTATGCTGAGGTTATTTATGAGCTTTGATTATTGTTGCATTGGTATTATAAGTAATATTAGCTAAATAAGCCGTAAAACACCATAAAGATAAGGAAGCAATGTCGTAAATAACGAAACTTAGATGATATTTTAGTATCATGGACGCATGAGATGTTTAGCAATTAAATCTATTAACTTCAATTAGATTTTTGTTATGAACGGGATTATTACCACGATTATGTTTATTGTTACCTCGATATTTCGGAGTTGTTTCAAACTCCATGGTCACGAGTAGACTGGCGATGCGAATGTTGACGTCTTCTAAGGGAAACCATATCGGTCTACCCTCTTTCGGACGCGACGACTGCGTTCACTTTGACTTCTACCATTGTCACTCACTAGTTTCTCACGACACACTACACTCACGGTATCTACTCGCGATTTCGAACTCGAATCATTTTTGCGGGTGTAAACGTTTAACACTGGATTCCACGCACCTGACAGTTTAAAACCATCTTCACGATTAAAGTTATTGTATTTCGTGATCTCGATTGCTTCTCGTACTAAACGCGGTATATAGTGGCGTTCCGTCGACAGTACTTGGGGGTTATGTAATTCAATCCAGTGGTTCGTTTCGGTTTGATTAAGGTGTTCAGCAATGGCCGACGTCCGGGTATCATTGTTTTTCACAGCTCGAATGTGTTCCTTCATGCGGTCGACAATGGTTCGCTTGGTCTGACCGATGTACGAGCTCCCACAGCTGCAATTAACTTTGTAGACGCCCGGAGTTTGAAAAGGCAGCTGGTCTTTAGGTGAACGAAGCAGTTTTGCTATCTTGGTGAAGGGAGTAAATACAGTTTTAATGGAGAACTTCCCCAATAACCTGCCTATTTTATCTGTTACCCCTTTCACGTAAGGCAAAAACGCTGGTTGTCGTTGCACTTCTGCTGCCCTCGCCTTCGGTGTGCGTTTTGTTGGTGGAACCTTCACCCTGTATCCATTTCTCTGTAGGACCGTTTTGATATGATCTAGCTCATGCGATAGATGGTTTGCATCACATAGATCATGCGCTCTGTCGGTGAGCGATCTCACTACGGAATCTAGATGACGTGGGTGGTGATGTGACGTAGCGTGTAAGTACTTGTCTGTATGAGTTGCTTTTCTGTAGACAGAGTGACCTAAAGTACTATCCTCTTTGACCATAACCAACACATCCAAGAATGCAAGTTTTCGTTGATCTTCAAACTCGCATGTGAATTTCAATTTAGGGTGGATGTTATTTAAAAATTCCAAGTACTCCTTTAACTGTGCCTCGTTTCCTTTAATTATACAAAAAACGTCATCTACATACCTTTTCCACAGTTTAATAGTTGATGGAGCCGACAGAATCGCGCTATTCTCTACGTGTTCCATCCAAATGTTAGCTACAATTGGAGCAACAGGGCTGCCCATCGCAACTCCATCAATCTGTAGGTAGTACTGACCATTGTACAAAAAGTAACTGCTATTTAGGCAATGTTCAAGTAACTTAGCTATTTCCACCGAGATGTTATTTTCCTGAAGTTTCACCTTGATGACATCAATACACTCCTTTATAGGTACATTCGTGAAAAGAGACTCAACGTCAAAACTGATCATTGTCTCGTCCGTACCGACATTTGTATCTTTGAGAATAGCAATGAAATGTCGAGAGTCTTTAACAAAGGAGGTAGTCTTACCCGCGAGGGGTTTCATTATGCGGGAAACATATTTTTTTTTCATAACAAAAATCTAATTGCAGTGAACAACCGCGAAAGTCTCAAAACTTATATCTATTAACTTGGCTTTAGTTAGCTAAAATAGAGACGCCTGGAGAGAAATAGGGGAGGCTTTTGCCCAGCAGTGGCCCTATTATAGGCTATTAAAAAGAAAAAAAAACTTTTAAGAAAATGGAAAGGCTAAGTCAGCCTATTCTTTCAATGCCCTAAAAAAAGACAAAGCTGTAAAGCCTGGAAATAGTCCTAACACTGAAACCTAATACCTAAATTAAAACCAATGTGGGTAGCAAACAATCCAAATAACTTTCATTATAACTGTACTTAGTCGACGTGCAGTGTAAACTGTAGTTGGTCGTGACTTTGCAATGTGTGACCAAATTAGCTACGGCTACGAGGGAAAATTTTGTTTGGTTTCTACTTGAGGGGCCGTTGGTCAAGGGCAGGGAAGCAAATAATAAGACTGAATGAGGGAATACATATGTATCATAGACAACTGGCATAATTTCCTTACGGAGTAAGCAAAGTTTGAAGCAAATGCTCTACTGGTTTTCATCAATATAATAATAATACATCCCTTTATTCTTTTTCTAGTTTAGGTACACATTTTTACACACGAAATTTTCTGAAATATCCAGAATGGTAAATTTCGTAAATATTGCCTTTTTTGTCACTTACACTATTTTAGCGTAGCAATGTTAGATTAGAAAATAGGATGGGAAGCATTTTACAATTCAAAGCTCATATCGATGCAATGTATTATATTTAAAGTAATTTGTACTTAGATATGAATATTGGACAGTAAATGTTGAAGCCCAAGCGAAATAACCTAAATAAGGGGTTGTAAACACTTTCATAAATACATATTTTATACATAAATTTTGATATCTGGTACTTTTTTGTATTTGTTAGTTTGTTAGAAATACCTTAGGCTGATATTTATACGTAATAACTTTTCGCCCCGGTTTTTTTTTTAATATTTTATTTTAAATCATTTGGGTACCTACAGATTTTGCCAGACCGGACAGTAAACTCAAAATCCTCCGAAGGCAAATACACTCACATTGACCTTATACAGAACTTTCTAAGATTTAATTTCAATTCCTATTTTATAACGCAAATCTAAAGGTTTACGAGGTCTGACCAACAGGAAATCTAAACTAGGGTCTCTCAGACCTTTTGCAGAGAAATTATGGGTACAGAAGACCATAGCTGGATATAAAGTTTTATTTCTCGTCTAAAGGATGATCTCTTTTGCATAATACATATTTTAATTAAAATTTATATCTTTGTCTTCAATAAAGTAAATTCTGTGAAAATGAAAATCAAAATTAGTAAATAACTTACATACCTGCAAATATCTGAAATAGCACATCGATTACTTACTTGTTATGCTGCGAAAATACTGAATTCCCATAAATACTCGTAGTTTGGTTTTTACTTCAAATATTGTAGATTAAATTTTTTTGGCTCTCAAGGCAAATAATTCTGTGCTTCGGAGGGGTCGATTCCGGTCGTTGTCTTTGATTGTGATCACACAAACCACGTCAGAGGCCTAGTAATCAGTTTATATCAGGCCTAGTAGTACAATCTCTGGCCAGTTTTCACCGAGTCGTTCGTCGACTCAAAAAAAAAAACTCGATTGTTTTTTTTTTTCAAACCGGCTAATCATAGAAATTATCCATTAGCAAGTAGAAGGTACTCGTAAGTGCATCAAAGAACAGCTGAGTATCGCTAACATGAAACATTGTAATCAAATCTGCAGCACGCACTTCTGAGAACACCCTGTATTGAAGATATATTACACACTCAGCATCCGCCCTGAGTTTGCACAAGATAGGATGTCTGTCTGTTTGTCGCTGATTCTTGGAACACGCCGTATCAAGATAGCGACGTTTATGTAAACACCCTCTATTTCGAATAGTGTTATAAAGAGTCGAATTGCCGAGTTTTATATTACGTGGGAATATTTGAAGAATGTTGTTGCTGTCGGAAACAAGTTAACCTATAGATAACTGCATAACCTACTAGGAAACATAAACTCACACCTATATTCTTTGTGGGATAGGCAGAGCGTCACCGGTAAGGTGCGGCCATTTTGCTAGAGGGAAGCCGAATTTTTTTCTGAAAGTTGTTCAGTTTCGTTGGCTGAGCGATCCCTCTCTGTTTGGAAGCTGTCTCTTACACCCTTTGGGCGCTTTTCCACTAGACGGCACGTCAACGGCAACGGCGACGGCACGGCGACGATCACGTGACAATATCTATGGGAATCGATGACATGCCGTGACGGTGCCGTGCCGGCAAGTGGAAAAGCGTGTCATATAATTTCATTAATTTTCATACATTATCTCACCTACGATATCGTCGACGGTACCGTGCCGTCGCCGTTGCCGTGGACGTGCCTGGTGGTATATCAACCTAAATTGCGGAACACCGAAATAAGCTGTAACTAGCCTGCAAAGGAAACAGGCGTTTTATGTACGTATATTCATGTAAAGCTTAAGGCAGTTCGCTTTACAATAAAGTTATAGTCTAAACTAACGCACCCACGTAATAAACAAACTTTAAAGGTATAGTAAGTAAGAATTTCGTATCGTTAAAGATATACTTACAGCCATTCTGCACGTAACTTCACTTGCTTGTCTAAAGTTTATGTTGTGTTTTGTATTCTAGGGCTGTCTTAAGTTTAAAATTTGATAGGTTAATAATTTCTAAGAAACAGTCATACTCATAATCATACAAATTTAATCATCATTTGTAAATAATTCAACTTCAACAGATCATCACGCGACACAAGTAAAAAGCAAATAAGAAACAAGATAAGTATAAATTGGACAAAGCAAAAACTGCCCTTTTACATACCTGGGAAGAAAAGCAGCTGGTAAATTCTACCAAAATGCAAGTCTAAAATGAGAGTACCGTATTCCAATGCTTCAGTTAAACTAGCTATAGTTAAGTTAAACCAATAGTTAAACTATGTCCATGATATTTAGGATTCCAACCACAACTCGGCGAAGCATTCACCATTAGAAGCCGCTCTCCGCTCTCCCTCTACCCGCATAATCAATGACGTACAGACACACAACGAGTTACATTACACATACTAAATTAGTACGAATGGCTTGCCGGTATATGCCTATTTAACTAAAGTCGAAATGTCATACAATAAATAATAGGGCTGTAAGTTAAGATTTAAGGGTAGCTTAAGCAGCAATAGAAATGAGGTGATGCATGGCTATTCTGTCCTGGTCTGGTCGTCGAAAATAACAAAATATATACCAAATATGCAGTTTAAGGCTCGTATTTATAAAGCGATCTCAAGATTGAGAGCAATATTGAGTGCGAATTTGACAGTTCATTTTGTATTAGAATGATATTTTTGATACGAACTCAAACTTGTTGTCCAAGAGTGACAGCTCTCAAGAGAGCTGATTATAAATACGGGCCTAAGTGATCTTGTACAATATTAAAAAATTTTGGTTGTAATTTCTTCCATAGTTTTACGCAAAGCCGACCTTTACACAAACAAGGGCAATATTTTTTTTACTGAACTCTACAAGATCATTTAAGTATTTGCTAAAATGTTCCTGTTTTTTTTTAATTGCCAATATGGTCGTTAAGCGTAATTGCTTTTCTACTGTCGATATTATTATTCCAACAATTCTTAAAATACACAATTTTCTGAAGTTTTCCGAAGTTGTCAACCCTATGCTATCTAATATAATAAGTGAGAAAGAGACAGCAAATATCGTGGGAAAGAATGCTAAGCAGTAATATATTTATGACATCTTTTGTTTGGGTTACAGCCGCAGAGTTTTGTTTAAATTAGGTGTGATGCGGTGGCTTGTGAACGTAAGGTCATGGGTTCAACTCCTGTGAAGGGAATGTGGTGATGAGTGGTACAATGTTATCGAAAAATACAGCAGGAATAGGAAATAGTTTGAAAGCAGCGGAGAGCTAAAAAATATACAGGTTCCCTCGAAATATAACGTGTAACAGAAAGGGTATAATGCATCGAGATAGGTGTAAATCTAACCATGAAACTGAACAACTTACCCTAAGGAACATAGGTCGAAACAGGAAAAAAAAATTATCTTCCATACAAAATGCATTAGTTGATAGCGCATTTAGTATGGGAAGTCAACATTTTTTTTCGTATTTCGACCTATGTTCCAGGGAAAATTGTTCAGTTTCATGGGTAGTTCTGGATTCACACATTTCATCATAATCCTTTCTGTTACACGATTATTTGGTTATTTTTTTAAATTCTGAATATACTAAAAATATATTTCAATTTTCTTGTCTATCTATCTAGGTGCTTAAACTATCTAAAACTTTAAAAACTACCCTCCAATCTAATCAATACATTGGCTTCTCAATCGAAGTGCAATAAAAATAAAGATACCCTCCCCAGGGGGTGGAAATAGTCAATTAGTCACCCCATGGTCACCCCACGCCCTCACGGAGATATTTTGACAGCCATGGGGTCCATAGATATATTAATTTTGGGTGTGTACATTATATAAATTGTTATTTTGGTCGGTAGGTTTACGCACAATAACCCTTGGTTTAGCCCGCGATCGTAGCGCCATCTAATCAGAGTGGCTCCATGACCGTGAGATGATTTTTCTCAAAAACCAGCTTTTATTTACTGTCAATAAACTTTAAATCCAAAATAAGAGTGGGTTTTAGGTTATTATTGCTAAATCATCTGACAAGAATTAACATGAAAAAATTTAGTACCTTCTTGCAATAATGAAAAATCATTATTAGTCTCTAGTCTCTACATTAACTACTAACTTAACTACCCACTAAGTTAAATACACCAACTAAATTATTTGAAACTTGAAGGGCCTACTCGAATATGTTAAGTTACAGAATGCTTAACTTAAGGTTGTACTTAACATTGACATACTTTCATATGTTAAATTCTGTGGTTAAGTATCTAGGTACGTTTAGTTCAAGTAGCTGTTACGTGAAAATTACAACTATTTTAAAGTTTATGGGAATGTATACAACGTGTAACAGAAACCATAAAACTGAACAACTTAAGAAGTCAAATTTTTTTTTTCGTTTTCGACCTATGTTCCTTATGGAAAGTTATTCAGTTTCATGGGTAGATTCACACATTTCACGATGCATATACCCTTTATGTTACTCATTGTATTTTGTGGTAGATGTAACCTTTTACTAAAGACATAAAAACCATGGAGTAATGTAATATACTAATTACTTATAAATAAAACTAATAAGCGAATGCTGGTAAAAACCTATTTTTTTAGGAAACAATACTAAGAAAAGAATACACTTATCTGAAAATCAGTTTTCAACCAACAATTTCCCATTTATTTATTAGCCTGTGGAGTCCCACTACAGGGCTCTTTCCCTTCTTTCCATTACAATTTCCTATATAAAAGAAGTTTGCGCCGGGAATGCCCTTAGTCCAGAGAAAGTTAAAATTTACATCCACATTAAATGAGTTTATTGCTACAATAATAGGTTCTGTGTACAAGTAGCTACACAAGTTACTTGAAACAAGAATGCACTTTTACTCGTACACTGCTATACACTGCTCGTGACATTTGGTGGTGACCTCTATTACATTCAAAACAGGGCTTGACTACCGTACATAACTGTTTGTAACGATTTTCATTTGTACGCTGACAAATTTCACTAGTTAATTTAGTTAAAACTTTTTCTCTCTTAAACAAAATAACAAACAAATGATGCGACATGTAGAGTTAAAAACCGTAATTAGTTAGAGGCGGCTATCAATGAGTTTCCACACCTTGATTTACGGTCACAAGTTAAAGTATAATGATACGGGCACATTATACAGACGTTTCGACATAACGCATTTTATGTAGTTACGAAATTTGGTTTGTTGAGTGCTGAGTTTTGTGGGAAACCTTGAAAATGAAAAATTTGTTGGAAAAAATTAAGTGTTTGATGATAGTGTAGCCGATAGAATAGATCAAGAAACACAAGTTCTGAAACGCGGTATCGAAGTTTTCTCAGCGATCTGCAGATAAACAAGTTCTAAACATGTCCAGTTGAACTTCGGTCCCCTGGTCACAACACCCGACCAGGCGGGTAGCTACCCTTTTTACCATCCATCATCACTTGGCCAACTGCGGCCTCAACATTTAACTCCCAATGTATACTCCGTTTAAACATGGTTTTAAAGAAATAATTTTTGCCATAATAAATGACCGTCTTAGTATGGTTTAATTTTTTTTTAAAAACGAATGGAGTATGGCTTGAGTTTCTAAGGCCTGTATTTATAAAACGATCTCAAGATTGAGAGGAATATTAAGTATGGATTTGAGATGTCGTTTTGTACTGATATGACATTTTTGATACGAACTCAAACTGGCTGACACTCTTGAGATCTGATTATAAATACGGGCCTAAGTTTAACTATATCCAGCCAAAGTAATAAAGAAATACAGTATAATTGAGACATAAATATACGTATAACGACAAATCCGTCCGGCCCCTATCCATTGCAGCCAATTTATTTAACATTTTAGCATTGCAAATGTTAATATAAGATTCGATGCAGTTTGGGATAGAGCGGTACTATGGAAACTCGAACGACAACCGAGTTACAAAAATTAAGAAAAAAAATGTGTAGAGTTCAGCTGTTACAATGGGATGAAAAGAAAAGAAAACACAAGTCAATGTAAAACACCTTAACTATCATAACTTTAATTTATTACCCCATAGAAAGATTAAATTCTATGTGACTAGGACTAAGTCCCGTATTTATGATCAGCACTTGAGATTGACAGCGAGTTTAAGTTCGTATCAGAAATGTCATTTCAGTACAAAACGACCTGTCAAATCCATACTTAATATTGCTCTCAATCTTGAGATCGATTTATAAATACGAGCCTAAAAACTCTAGGGTGGTTCCTCATTGATCATACTTTACTCTTAATAATATTTAATTCTATTTCGTTCAAATCCCAATTTTCTCACAAATAGTACCGTTTCGCAATTTTGGGGCCAATTTTCACCAATCAGCGTAATTGGTAACCTTGTGTTAGTGCAACGTTGGTTAGCAGCATATGTTCCCACATTTAAACCAATAGCTTGCTTTTAAATTAGATGGTCAATTTTTGACCCCCAGTTTGGTTATTTTAATTGCCAATTTACACATGAATATTATATTGGCATTACCTTTTGCGTTTATTCATTTTTATAACTGTGGTTTATATTTCAATTAAATTGATTGTTTAATAAATTGAAATGTATTTTAATTTTCGTTTTTCTTTTGCTTACAGGTAATTAAAGCAGTTGGAATACAAATTGACCTACAATTTGATTTGGATTGGTAAATATGTCACACCGGTATACCTACACAACATACTATATTAAAAGTAAATAAATTAGCAAAATACTGAGCACAAGACGTACTTTTATATTTGTAGTTTACAGATTATTTATATCTTATCCTGCTGTCACCATGCCTTTGATAATTATGTGTTTTCTTGTTATAACAACTACTATCCTATAATAAATGGGATGTTAGTTTATGATAGTTACTTCTCTGTGGAACTTCTGAGAGAGTCGCCCACGCAGAGATTCTAGATATGTGACTCATACTCTTGTAATTTCACTAGGTACTTACTCTTGAGAAACCTAAGAAAATCAGAACTATGGCTTCAGCTATTGAAATTGTCAGTTCGGTATCCTGAGGTGAAAAATTCTTAAAAAAAAAAATTTGGTTTTATGCAATCTAATTAAATTGACAACCAGTCCAAAGTTATTATAATATATTTTAAAAGTCGATTAACAGTTTCATTATTCGCATACAAACAAACACACTTAACTATTTGGCGATTGTAATTAGTGAATTCGTTGTTTGAATATACCAATAAGTTATCAATATGCCAATAGGTTATCGAAAGCTTCGGTATAACCCAACCCAGTCTGTGTGGCCGTTTCCTGTCCTTATGAAGTTATTACATAATTTGTACTAGTTTTGAAAGTAATCAAGGTCATACAGTCATTTGGATTTTAAAACGGTTTATGTTGTAGGTATTCGGCAAATTCTAGGCAGAAGGAACAAACGCATGGATCGCTAAAAATAAAGCAAAACTGTCACATATTTATGTAAAAAATACATTCACATAGTTAAAATATATTTCTTATTTTTTAAGTATTTATTGTACCTACACAGAAAAATAAAATTTACATATCTTCTTCTGCTTGCTATGCTTGCAAGTTTTTTTTACTATCCATAGAATCGAATGTAAAAAAACATTATTGCATGCATATTTGATAGTTAAATTGCTAACCTTCAATTCAGGCATTCTTCTGTGCAACTGGGCCTGCGCTTGCACCCTTAAGAACGCGGAAGAGGACCTTCAGCGTAATCTTATCGCAAAAGCCACTTGTTTTACACTTCCCACTCTTTTAATATAAATATTGTTAAACAGGTAACTTAAAGCTTATAATGTTAAAGTACTCTGATGGAAGATTACGTGATTATAAATAAGCGTTGATGCTCAATCATCGCAATCAAAGGAATTGTAACATGTCAAGTACAATCTTTTATTTATTTCAGTAGAACCATGAAAGATTTAGGAACTTGAGAGTTTTAGGTTCTGTTTGAGACTCTCAAATTAAGAGTCTGCGACACATTTTTTTTAACACAACTAAATTTGTTTCAACTGGCATCACCTAATTTTTCATAGACAATAAATAATTGGGTTGCCATATTAAAACTACCAGGGCGATGAAAGTGGCGCCCCCATTTTGACAAAAGTTATGAATAGCTGCGTCTTAGAAATACACTTTTCCATGACGTTGAACGTACTATATTAGTTCTAGACCATTCTTGTAACATTTTCATTTTATATCCTGAAAACATTTCTGTTTGAAAGTTGTTCAAATTCATTTAATGAGCAACCATTTTTATCCTTATTTAGTTACTTTAAAATGGAATTGCAATGAAACATTATACCAAGCTATTTCAACTAGTTACAATTGGCAGTTCATATGGCCAGTCTGAATGGGTTGGCGAGTCAGCTGCAATGAACGTTGATTGGTCCAAGTCTTCCGCGTTCCTTGGTCAGATTGCTCGTTGAGCCTGGGAATGCGTGGACTCTATCGATTATTGTTTAAAAGTGCTAGGTTTATAGGGGGTTGAGTTATTAAATAATTCTTGAGAATAGGCCTTTACAGAAAGGCCTTTTAACCACGTCTGAAAAATGGACCGAAAATCAGCTCATCTTGTCTTTTATTTTTGGCTTTTAAAGTGATTTAGGCCATAGTGCTTTTTTTATTTTTATTATTTATTAAAAGACAGTGCCATTCCAAATACTCCAACGAAAACCAAACCACTTTCATTTACCGATCTCAAAATGGATTTCACATCAATTTTCATTAGACCGAAATAGATGATCTCACGTCTCCATCTCAACTCCAGTTCAAATACAAACAAACCAACTTGCAGACAGGACTATGAATAGCTGCTTCCTGCTTCGAGCTTCTGACAGTTTTCAGAAAAGGATTAGGTAAAAGTAAAGTTAAGTAAAGTAAAGTAATCATTTATTTTAGTGCAAAGATACATAATCTGTCTGCTGTAAGAAATTTCTTTTTAGAAATAAGCAGTGCCTGTTGTGTCGTAATTCCTATGTAATTGTTCTGTGTATGTTCATGTGTACAATAAACTGTTAAATAAATAAATAAATAAGGATTGCTTCTAGCCACAGTTTTTAACCTGTTGTTAAAAGAGAAGATGTAAATTTCTTAGAATTGGATTTTCTTGACTCTAGTAAAATGTGCCGTGCTACCGTGACATTTGGAGCACGAATATCTCTCTAGTACTGAATATTTAGCTACACAAAAACGCTGGGAATCTATTGTAGAGTGAGGAATTGAGAATTGAGGATAGATCTGTATAGTAAAATGGGCCCGATTCGTTACCATCCCGACTTAACAAAATCTCAACTAAAATTATTGCCATCCCGTTCTATTCTCTCATGATAGAAAGTGACAGGTATGGACTTATATTAGTTAAGTCGCGTATTTAGCAACCACGAATTGCTACCAATGCTATGGAATAGACATTTTCTATGATGACGATCATAGTCAGTTCGTTTTAATTTGTCATTTGGTGGACAGCTAATATCTCAAAGTCAAAAACCAAAGACCATAAAACATTACAATCTTAACCTTCTGTTTAACCAACAGTCAACAATTGCTTTCATAAATCGCTTTCGTTACCAAGCCGATTCTTTTGTGAAGCCGGGCTCTAATTACGTAAATCCAATTATCATAGAGATCAGAAATGGGATGAAAGCGATCGAGATTACGGCGATGTGAAAGTGATAGATGGATTGATAGTTCTTTTACGCCATAACGGTGCCGAGAAAACATCACATAATATCTTAGGCGACTATCTAAGAATTTCTAAGCAGTTAATACTCTGCCTACATCGTTAGGAATACGCGAGTACGTTTCGTTTGTGAAGTCACGCTGAACTTAATTTTTACAGCACTAAATTAATATCACCTTCACATCAAAGTATCTACCCAATTTTTTTTCACAATTGCGCAGTAAAAAGGCCACTGTTACCCAATTTCTCGCGATGACCTAATAATTACACTAACTAACGTTATAAATAGCGTTATAACTCGTTACGTTTCGTTACTCATCGTTACTGATAGCTAGTCGTGGGTTCTTTATTAGCGGTCAAATGTGGAGCGGCCGGTTACGAAAAAAATAATAATTTTGGATATGGAATGCAGTTACAATCGGTATCGAAATCTTATTACTTTTAGGAATACCAGATGTAGAGTCTGTGCGAAAAGAGAACAGCCATAGAATTTGAGGGCGCGCATTTGTATTTAATTAACCGTCGCTTGTTCGTGTGAGGTTTATGTCTAGGTCTTTAACCTTAACCTTCTACATTAAATTTTGAGGTTTTAGGTCAACAAAGACCTAGGCATAAACCCCACGCAACCAGCAGTGGGTAAATTAATACAAATGTGTGCCCTCAAATTCCATGCCTGTTCTCTTTTCGCACAGACTCTAATACGCTATCTTCTGTGCTGGACTGGGAGCGATAGAAAAACATAGCATGTGCAGCATGCTGTGAAAACCAGTGAAGTGAAAGCGCTTTTTATAATATTATGTCCTTTACATTTGACACCAGTACGTTGTCATTTTTATATGACATAATTTTCTTTTTCAAAATGATTGAATGCGCCGCCAAAAGGGTTTTTAAAATCTAAACACTTTTTTTTATGACAATCGGTCGATATATCGATTATACCTTAAACGGCTGTAATCGATTCCGTTCTGCCTCATTGCCATCAGGATCAATTCATATGCTAAGCTGTATTTTATACTAAGTCATTTCATTTGCATGTTCTTTGTTGTTATTTTAGATCTAGGCCCGTATTTATAATCAGCTTTCAAGAGTGACAGCGAGTGTGAGTTCGTATCAACAATGTCATTCCAGTACAAAATTACCTGTCAAATTGCTCTCAATCTTGAGATCGCTTTATAAATACGAGCCCTAGTCTCCTAGTACGTCCATTCACATAAGAACGGTTTGGAATTATAGACGTGTGCTAAATGATTTTTAATTTTACATTTATTCAAATTATTCAAGGTTAAATTATTACAAAACAAAATTATCGTTGCCTTTTTGGTTCCTACGAATTTGCACATTTCTACAGCTTAAAATTGTCATTATTTTGTAATTATTTTGTTTGTAATAAATTATAAACTAAATAATACTTCAAAACCTTTACAAAGGATGTGCCTAAATCTATTTCCGATGCGACCGATCGCTGTCCAAAATACGGAAATGAATCATATATCTTTCTCCGTAAACAAAAGAATGATGCTCGAATACGGTAACGCACGACAATTCCAAATTTGAACTGATCCATACCGGATCTTTTTGATAGTCGCGTATAATTTTGATCCAATAGATTATTAAAATATGCTTTATGTACAGATTTACTATGTAAGGTTAAATAATGTAAATATTATATGTCAGCGTAAAATTGTAACAACTGTTAGTTTACAAACTTATTCGTCAGTTTATATACTATCGGTAGGTTAGGTTAGGTTAGATTATAAATTTCCTAAGATAGATTATAATCTAACGGTTTATGCAATATTACGGTGACATATACACACATACATATAATCACGCCTTTGTCTCTAATGGGATAGGCGAAGCGTAAACGACCTAAACAAAGGTCGTTCCGCCACGTCTGACAAGTTTTGAGGGTTATTCCAGATTGATCTGGTAGGTATATTGCTATAGTGACAGGTTGTCAGCAAAAAGCCTAAATTACAATACTGAAACCCTCGAATCCCTTAGCTGATTTTTACAGCATGCCCGGGAAGATATGCAGCTGGCACATTCTATGTTTTTCTATCACTCCCAGTCCAGCATGGAAGTAAATAATAATAAAATGTAAATATATACGTACAAATATATAGCTATCTGCATCGTAGGCATAAATGGGCGCTTTTCCACTAGACGGCACGTCCACGGCACGTCCACGTCACGTCAACGGCAACGTCACGATATCGTGGCTCTGTTTTTCCACTAGACGATATTGCCGTCGACGGGACGTCGACGGGACGTCGACGGTATCGTAGCCAGTCACCCTCGATTTTCCAGGGCCGTACTGAGTACTATTCTGACACATATTTCAGTAAAATTCTCATTCATAGTCTCGTTAAAAATAAAAAGTTAATGTAACGTATTTTTTATATATTTTACTTTTGCCTTTATGAATTAGATTGGCCTCATCTTAAAATTTCGGTATTAATATACAGGGTGTGGCAAAAGTAGTCATCCGATGTTCTTTTGCTGTAACTTTTTTATTTAATTTGGTTCTGCTTGTGAAATAAGTGTATATAATTCAAAACAATTTATTCCATAAAGTCGCGAAAATAATCTTGGCCAAGTAGCCGCCACCAGAGTTGACGAAAAGAAGGTTGATTTTTATAGATTTTATCACTCTTTCCAGAACTTCGGGTGATAGGTTCTCGCATCCCGAGCGGTTTCTGAGGCTTGTGGACATTAAAAACTAAAAAAAAAACATAAGCAGAATTCTAGAATGGTTAAATCGGATGATCTGGCCACCAATGCAAATCACCAAAACGAGTGAAAAAGTGACCCTAAAATGATATAATCAACTCTGGCGGCGGCTACTTGGCCGATATCATTTTCGGTGGTGTCACCGCAACGATACAAAATAGCTGTTGGCACGGATGGTATTAACAGGATTCGCAAGTGCTTTGCTTTTGTGAGCTTAGCTTGTTTGTATCGGGATGGAATCCAACTCTTTAGGAGCAGCCGTTAGGCATGATCTCCGCAGAGTGGTCCACCCCGCAAGGGGGCACTTTATTTAATATCGAAGACTTCCGCGTCTGTAAAGTCGAAATTAAGATGAAACAGTGATTAACAAAGAACCAATGCTTTATCTTCACGCCGTTCAAGCAGAGCAGTTCTTTTAAGTCGTAATACTACGGATATGATCAAACTATCTATAAAATACTTGTACTTTTAGCATATTTCTATGAAAAGGGATCTTTCCATACACACATACATACGTACATATAATCACGCCTTTATCCCTAAAGGGATAGGCAAAGCTGAAACGACCTAAAGAAAGGTCGTTCCACCACGTCTGACAAGTTTTGAAGGTTATTCCAATTCCAGATAGTAGATCTGTATATTGATTATAGTGACAGGTTATCAGTCCGTCGTCTAAATTACAATACTGAAACCCTCGAATACCTTAGCTGATTTTTACAGCATACCCGGGGGAAGATGCAGCTGGCACATTCTATGTTTTTCTATTACTCCCTGTCCAGCATGGAAGTCTGGGCTCTTACCGATTCGGGAAATATGGTTGGGTGGGAGAGATTTATATATTTTTGGCGAAATATTTAACTATTCAAATAGGAAAATTAAACGTAAATTATAATTTTTTCGAGAAGCCGAGAAATCGTAAAGCTCAAAACATCATAAACCTTAGTACGTACCTATTAAAATTTATGTTTTTATAATTAAAAATATCTTCACAAATGGCAACCCGAAACAACTATCACTGTTTATCAAATTTGACAATGACATGTATAAAAGTCTGTCGCAACTCCATAAAAAAATAAAAGTCTAGGAAACGGGCAACAAGTTTCATGGCGACTATTTTCATCTTATTCACTTCCTCAGTCTCACTCTTTCTTTCATAAATTCTTTCTATCTTCGTTTCGCGGTTATGTTTTGTCAGTGACATGTATTGTGTTGACGAAGCATTGTTTACTTGTTTCTCTAATTTTTCTTAATTTGTTTAAAGATAATTTCAGTTAGCAAACAAGTGAAACGTTATTAGGACTTGTAATCTTCCTTCAGGACTTGTAAGAAAGTGATAATAAAATTTTTATCTATCTATCTTATCTATCTATAATGAACTTTCGGCGCTGTGAAATATGTGGCCTAAGGTCAGGAAGAAAAGACGGCATTAAACGTAAATTTTTGGCTAGATTTCCTCTCGATGAAGCCAGATGAGATGATTTTTTATGATAATATCAAATATCAGTCATTATGAACTCTTCTTTAAGGAATGTTTTATCATATGAAATAGCCGGTTCATCTCCATAGTGCGGATTTTTTTTACTTTCATCGAAATCGATATTGTTTTCAGATGTAAACTATGGGTCAAAATGGTGCCTACTTTGAGCGGCGCAGGATCACTAACCGGTGCCATTCGATTTCACAAGTACCGAAATAGAAACCAAATTGGTATAATACTATGCAGATTGCGTGAAAATACCAGTCTACGTACAAAAATGTTCGGATCCCGTTAGTAAATTAAAAAAAAGAAAAAAAAATGGTCTTGACTTATTTATTGTGTAACCTTTTGTTTTAATGGTAGAGGTATGATATTAAATAAATATACTTCCACCATTAAAACGAAATCGGGATTTTAAAAATATTTTTCAATGGTAATATAATTCGATATGAACATTGATATCCATAATATATTCTATGTAGTATATGCAACACATCACTATTTTGTTTGTCATGTTGGTAAAATTGACAGTTTACTTGCGTATTGTTGGCCATAGATTTTGTTGCCGGTTTTGATATTTGTGCAGTTTTTTTTCCTATGGATGCCCCGTCTCTGTATAAATGTAAACAAATCATATTTTTCAGTTTTTTTGTGAATCTAATTAATTTTATTTATAGCCAAATTGTTTTTATAAAGCAATAATGAATAAAACGATACAGAAAAGTGTGCGAATGATCATACTATACAGTGTTCAAGCAATGTATGGCAGAGTTTCGGATTGATAGATTATTATCTGATTTAGGAGCCGTTTTCAAAAGAACAGCAGATAAAACTGATGTGTGATCAGTTACAGAGCAATATCTAAGTGCAATAGTAGCATGTAACTTCAAAAAGTGTTCACAATAAATGAATATGTAGTTTATTTTATGTGATTTTGCAGTAAGCAGATGTTATCGATGTTTGTTATCATTATCAATGTGACATTCAAGTACATAAAGCATTCATCAATACATTTTGGTACTTTATTATTTTTCCTTATATCTATATATAAGGGCTTTTTAAATTAAGTTCAAATATTTTAAGCGTGGATTTCTTTCATCAAACTGAACAACTTTCCCCAAGGAACATAGGTCGAAATATGAAGAAAAAAAAAATTTACCCTCCCATACAAATGGTGTCATGGGCCTTTGTTTTTCATTTCGACCCATGTTCCTTGGGGAAAGTTGTGCAGTTTGATGATAGAAATTCACCCTTAAAATATTTGTAGGTACTTAATTTAAAAATACCTTATTATATAAAAGAAGAAACTGACTGATTGACTGATAAATCAACGCACAGCCCAAACCGCTGGGTGTAGAGACTCCAAATTTGGCATGTAGGTTCCTTATGAGGTCTAGGGGGGTGTACTAAGAAAGGATTTTTCAAAATTCACCCCCTAAGGGGTTAAAATAGGTGATGGAAGTTTGTATGAAAGTCTGTGAGTTTCGAAGTTAGGATCTTAAAATTTTGGATTTAGGCCAATGATGTAAAATTAATAAACACGTGTTTCAAAGATTTTTATAATCAACCCCTGAAGGGGTGAAAAAGGCGGATGAAGCTGTCTATAAAAAGTCCTCCATTTTCAATTTAATAATCACTTTACTTATGCAGGCTGCAACTTTCTAATTTACTTATTTAAACATACATACATATATAAACATACAGTCATCCCTAACGGGGTAGGCAGAGCATCAGTGAGTAAATAGAAACCTTTACTGCCACTTTCTCCTGTACTTTCTTACTCCAATAAATTAGAAAATACTTATATAGTCACGTCTTTATCCCTTACGGGGTAAGCAGAGCTTCAACGGCTTACTGGAAACCGTTTTCGCTACTTTCGTCACTACTTTCTCATTCCAATAAATCAATACATACATAATATTAATATTTATAGTCACGCCTGTATGCCTTACGGGGTAGATAGATTATCAATGGCTTACTAGAAACTTACATGATTAAACAGAACTTTAATACTAAAAAAATTCAAGCATCAAAACTTGTTTTTTATCACTCTATGAGGAGAATAGAAGAATAAGAATTTGTTCATTGGTGATGCCATATAAAAGACAGTGGCGCCCTCATGTTTGCCAACCTCTAAGTTGTAGAAATGTCGTAGGATGATTTGATAATTCAAATTTTCCCAATTACTCTACAAAATCCAATAATCAAGATTATTTTAAACTGCCGAAACTGGAATAATTAGACAATAATGAAAATAAAGGGCCAACAGCATGAATGAGCACAAAAATCATTCACCCCTTTTAATTGTATAGATTTATTGTATGTATTTATTATGAATGCAATAAATTAATATAAATATGAATCTTGAACTGACAAGATCAAAATAAGTTCGTCTATTCTATAGGTATACCTACTGCCATCCCTTTCTAAGCGCTTATATATTTTCACTGGGTCTTATTTACAGAATCGGCACCGTTTTATAATATTATCCAAGTTTGCATAATATCCTATCGTATAGGGCTATCGTGAAAATTCAAAATTTGAAATCAAAAAACAGTCAGTGACTAATCATCTGTAGAATCACACATAAAAAAAACATTATGCCTGCCTAGGGTTATCGCGAAAATTCGAATTATGGATTCATTCTACAACATACACCGTTGACGGTATCGTGACGATACCGGTGGGAATCACTGCCATGCCGTTGACGTGCCGGTGCCGTGCCGTCAAGTGGAAAAGCGTGTCATATAATTTGATTGATTTTCATACATTATCTCTTCCACGGTATCGTCGACGATAACGTGCCGTTGCCGTTGCCGTTGACGTGCCGTCTAGTGGAAAAGCGCCCAATAGATGTACTAAAAAAATACAAAAATCGCCAAAGACCCTATATAAAACGGTAACGCACACCCGACTTCCAAATTTGAAAAGCTTTAAATAAACTATGTGATGAAAGCTCGTTTGTTATTCAAATTTTTATATTGAGTCTTTCCTGTTCTTTTAATTCGATTATGTCGGTTTGCGATTGTTATTTTTTATTTTATTTTTGAGAGTAAAGTACACAGTCCACCCGATGGCAAGTGGTCACCACCGCATGTAAACACTTGTAACGATACTCCTTCATGTTTAAGCGCATCGTCACTCCACAAATATAATATTTCTTATAAATAGCTTGATTTGATAAAAATTATCTATTCGTAAAATTATAATTCAACAAAATCGATTTAAGACATTTTGAATTTTGCGCCATTTCAGACGAAATCGCATCTGAGCTCTTATTGGTCAGATAGTTGTATGACCACCGCGAGAAGAGAATCTGCAAGTAAACAAAAGTTTACAAACTTTCAGATTAGTACTTAGTTGAATATTGTTCGAAAAATAACGATCATGTTCATAAATTAAAATAAACTTGAATATAGCATTTTGATTATCCAAATATGAACCAATAGCATTCAGAAATAAACTTGCTATTTTGTTAACAATATTGCTTGTTAATCAATTTAATTTAAATATTGTTCATTATAAAATACAGTGTAAATATTTGTCAAATTATAATAAAGATCAAATACCATTAACAATCAAACGAAACAAAAATAATGTAAATCAAATGACTGACAAGTTCATTCATCACTGTCTGTAAGGATTACAGTACCTCTCCGCGTTTATGGTGTATTGAGTGTGGCGAAAAAAGGAACTAACTAGACCGTCAAGATCATACAATATAAAACTTCTTGTTCCATGTACATACATAAAATCGCAATACAAAATGACCCTAAAATAAAACCTCATTGTATTACGTGGAAGGTCTATGGTTGTTCATATCATATACTTGATATTTTCTCCGACATGCAGCGCCACGCTATAATTCATAGGATGCAGCTGGCACATTCTATGATTTTCAATCACTCCTCGTCCAACAATTGAATTTCTGATTTGAATAAATAGTGGAAAGTAAAAAATAATCAATTTAATAATTTTCGACTTAATTTCTCATGTAATTTACGTAAAATCCTTAATTTTGTAGTAAATGGGGAAAGCGCCATCTGTTCTCAAATTAGAATACTTTTAGGGCTAGCCTCCTAGGCTGAATTCAGGTTCGAATCCGGGAGCCAATGCTATTGATTCGTGGAGGGTAGTGTTGGAAAAATCTTGGCTGAGATTGTTGCCGTCCCTTTTTGTTCTCTTATGAGCGACAGTGACAGGTGTGAGATTCTATTGGTTAAGTCATGATTTTTGTAACTACAAATTGCTACCATTGGTTATTACTCGACGAATTATAAAAGTTTTGATTCATTAGCGATTTTCAAGTATTCCGTGGTAATCGTAATTTTGTAGGTTTACACAGACGCTTCCTTGGAAAAAGATGCGGTTGTGACACTTTTGGAAAGGCGCCGGGAGCGACGGTCGCAACTAGGAAGAGGCTTCTTGGTTCCAGGGAAGGCGATGGATGCTGGTGGTGCCATGGCGTCTGCAGCTATTTATCTGGTCAGATCTTTCCTTATATTTCGTAGATACAGAATATAACAGTGCAATATAAAATTTTGTAATCGCGTAACGTAAGAAAAAGCGTGTGAGTATGAGTGTCGGTACTAAGCCGTGTCTGCCATTTAGACACGCGGCAGCGTGTCCAGCCAAGTTCAAGCCGAGAACTGGAGGGCCGCACCGTGTGTATATTTACAGGAACCATTTGGAGCCACTTTTTACCCCTTCATAACTCAAAAACTATGAAACATATACACACCAAATTGGGTTTATATAATGAGACCCCCAATATAAACAAGTAACTTAAATTTCATAAGCATAGCTAAAACGGTTAGATAGATATTGAGGTCAAAATATCGTCATTTTTATGATTGACTGACTGACTGACATATAGATCAAAAACCTAACCCACTTCCAGATGACCTACAAAGTTCAAATTTTGTATGATGACAGATTATAATGATATAAGTATGGAAAAAATCGAAAAAATAAAAAAAAACATTTCTTCGAACCCCCTCCCATACATTTCTATTTTCTATTAACAATAGTTCCTTTTAAAACCGCTAGATGGCGCTAGTAGGTTTTTAAAACTCGCTATCGTTGTGATTTCGGCAATGGTGCGAAAATCACTTCAAGTACCGTTTTCAATGGAAAATCGTCCAACAAATTGTAAGTTTACTGTAAAATTGTCTTGTTCTTGTCGTTGTTCCGTTTAATTGAAATTCGTGTCTATTCTATTCGGTCCGGTCTCTCATTGATGATAGTGGGATTTGTTTGTCTTGTCCTTGTGTTGTGTCTATTGGATAGGTTTGTTTGAGTTAAAGAAATCGAATTTGATTTAGTTAGCTACTTTTATTAAAAACTGAAACAAATAAAGTTATTGTGAGGATAAGAAATAAAAAGGGGTTGGAAAGATGACGTGTCAAAAAATTGAATTGTTGGTGGGTGACGCGTTCATATTACATAAAATAATTAAAATGCCTGGCGATGGAAGCTGTCTGTTCCATTCTTTGGCATTTTCAGTATTTTGATGTACGGATAAACAAAAAGCTAGTGATTTGCGTAGGAAAATTGTAGACCATGTAATTAGTAAGTGGGAAGATTTAAGTTTGTATACTTGCGCCCGAAACGGCGACCCTTACGACTCGGGAGAAGAGTAGGTATATAGAGCCTGCATGCTTGTTTCGACTACGTATGGAGGGGTTTCCGAATTAAAGGCTGTTGGAGAATCTAGACACAATTTTTTTTCCATTCACTATAATTGAGTGGGATGTCATTTAACAGGTATTGTAAAATTATTTGCATTTAATGTCACCGTTATTGAAAAAAATAATACGATTTAGAACCTAACCCACTTCCAGAAGATCTATCTATATACGAATAATGGTAAATTAAAATTAAGTATAATTTTATTTACCTACAAAAAGTAATGATATCCCACCAAAAACATAAATGTAAAAATAGAAGCCAAGTTCTTGATAGTTTGGTGCATGGTATGCACAAAAAAGTTGTGATATCCAAAAAGCGGGCCAAGTCAAGGGTTTATTAAAGTAATTCTAAGCTCTTCAATAAGGTATCATTTCAATTGACTTGGCCGTTGTAGAGAATAATACAAACTGTCACCTACAACACCACTCTACAACGGCCAAGTTCCATGAAATGATACCTTATTGAAGAGCTTAGAATTACTTTAATAAACCCTTGACTTGGCCCGCTTTTTGGATATCACAACTTTTTTGTGCATACCATGCACCAAACTATCAAGAACTTGGCTTCTATTTTACATTTATGTTTTTGGTGGGTATTTGTTTCCTAATCATTGTAACCACGTAAATGAAATTCACATTTTTCACAAGTTTGAATCTAGCAGTATGTTGTTTAAGATCTGTGATATTCTGGTTCTACATATAGTCATGATGTGTTTTTGCTTATCTCCGAGTACTTCTACATTTTTACTTCGGATTGCGAGTTCTACCTACGAAAAATTTTATGTGTACATTTTCAGGAATTTTCCATGTGTTTTATTTAATTGAACTATGTGTGAAGCTGTGATTTAAGTGTACCTATTTTTAAGAAATTATATTTTGTTTAAAGTACGGAACGGTAGGTAGTTATAGCCACGACGTGCGGGTACGGAACGGTAGGTAGTACGTTGCGCGCTTCGCCTCGTAATAGGTGCATTTGGTTAGAGCCTTCGGTACTCATAGTGCGTGAGCTAGGTCGTAGGTTCGATTTCGTTTAAACTATTTACATTTTCTTCTGCGGGATAGTTTCTCGTTAGGTCACGGGACTACGATATAGGTGTTGGTTATTTTGCAAAGTAAGATTGTTTTAGGATTCTGTGCGTCAGAGGGTACGTTTTGGTATGACGTTATTTCAGTAGATTATGTAAATTTGTGTGTCTACCTAATAGGAAGTACCTACCCATTAATATTTCACAGGTATGCCACGTCATGGGAACGAAAAGTTGACCTACATTCAATCTAGTATGTAAAATGTAAGTTCGTAAATTGTAAGAAATGTAGTCGCACTTATTCCTCCATAGCAAATTCGGTGGTGTAGTAGCACGACATGTCGATATCCAGAAATTATTTATCTTGTTGCGGAATTTTTGTACTACTTTTAAGCTAGTTCGAGTCAGACGTGAGAAGCGGTCACCCATCCATCAGCGGTCACCCATCCATTTTGAATCGTACAATTTTTATTAGTAAGAAATAGTTTCAAAAATAGTTCGAGTTGTTGATACATTGTTCTTAGATTTACCCTGCAGATAATTGAGGCGTGATTTTAGATTATTGTTAATTTGTTAGTAGTATAGCCAGATTGTTTAGGATATTGATATCAGAATTAGGTGTACCTACGGAATTCGACGGATCTTCAATATAGGTGGACATTCCGGGCATGCGATGGATCTTCAAGAATATTAGGTGTACTACCGGGAATTCGAAGCTTCAATAATATTAGGTGGACATTCCGGGAATTTGGCGGACCTACTACTGATAGAAACGGATATTATTATTTTAGATTATTTAGGTACTGCAGTTCGGTTTGATTCAGAAACGTCGATGTTCCAACCAGAAGGGTGACAATTACAGTTTTGAAAAGGTAATATCTACTTTTATTCAGTAATTTATGTTCATCTACATATTTTGACTACAACTAAATATTATTCAAAATTCAGAAATGCAAAGTTTAATAATCTTTTGATACATATTTTTATACCTAATTCAGGAAATATTTAATTCCATTTTATGAATATTTCTCATCAGCAATTTTACTAATGACATTTTAGTAATAGTTATCTAACTAACATTTTTAACGGATTTAGAATGAATGTCATATTTAAATTCAAGGTCATACTAAAATGCCAAGCAGTGGAAATTGTAAGCATTTAGAGAGTAACATTTCCGTAACTTTTATTCGTATAAAGTTTCTTATTGTTTTGATATAATTTAACCAAATGTTTATTACTAGCCTTTTACATTTTATACGGAGTTGCATAGAAAGTTTGCAATGTCAAAAGTAATAAATAAAGAAGTTACTTTTATGAAAGTGATGTTGGATTTGAGCTTACTAGGCCAAGCTAAGACAAAGCCTTAATAGTTTTCTCTAAATAAAGAATGGGAAACTATACAAGTACAGTTCGATTCACCATTTCTTATTACTTAGTTCAAAGAAACTAGGTTTGACAATTTTAAAATACAAAATTGATGTTACTTTTTAGTAGAAGGTTGAAAATAAATATTTACCTTTAACTTAAAGTAAATTCTGCGAAAGTTTCAAATATGTTTTACTTGCAGTAAATTCTCTTCATATTTCATTTTCTTTATTTTGAAATAGATTCTTTCTGACTTTGTAATGGAAGATTAATGTTTTTTGTTTTCAAATATATTTTGATAGATTCACAATTCTAGTGAACAAGTAAATCTAGATGTCGTGAATTCATATGTTCCATAAACTCAGTAAATGTAAATTCAAAAGAAATCCTGATATTAAAATCACAGTAAAACTCAAAGTTACCACATCATTAAATACAAAAATGAATTACGTTATACTCAAATTAAATAATGAATTAATGTGAAAGGTTTTCATTTGGAATACCTAACCATACACTAGGTTCAGGAACAAACCTAGATTTGATGGATATACCCTCTTTTCCTTTTGTATACTTAGTAAGTATGACTAGACTGACTGACAAAAATATTGCATTTTGACTAGAATTAAAGATACTTCCCCTCATATCAGGATTAAATATATTGTAAGAAATTTGCTGTTTCAAACAAGATAAAACTACAACAGCATTTTTGTGTTTTTGGTAAAGCCGGGGCACCGCCCTTTCCCGCCACCGTGCAGTGCTCCTCGTCAGCCAGACTCTGGACAGAGCTCCTCCAATATATTTAATCCTGATATGAGGGGAAGTATCTTTAATTCTAGTCAAAATGCAATATTTTTGTCAGTCAGTCTAGTCATACTTTACTAAGTATACAAAAGGAAAAGAGGGTATATCCATCAAATCTAGGTTTGTTCCTGAACCTAGTGTATGGTTAGGTATTCCAAATGAAAACCTTTCACATTAATTCATTATTTAATTTGAGTATAACGTAATTCATTTTTGTATTTAATGATGTGGTAACTTAGTTTTACTGTGATTTTAATATCAGGATTTCTTTTGAATTTACATTTACTGAGTTTAATGGAACATATGAATTCACGACATCTAGATTTACTTGTTCACTAGAATTGTGAATCTATCAAAATATATATTTGAAAACAAAAAACATTAATCTTCCATTACAAAGTCAGAAAGAATCTATTTCAAAATAAAAGAAAATGAAAATATGAAGAGAATTTACTGCAAGTAAAACATATTTGAAACTTTCGCAGAATTTACTTTAAGTTAAAGGTAAATATTTATTTTCAACCTTCTACTAAAAAGTAAACATCAATTTTGTATTTTAAAATTGTCAAACCTAGTTTCTTTGAACTAAGTAATAAGAAATGGTGAATCGAACTGTACTTGTATAGTTTCCCATTCTTTATTTAGAGAAAACTATTAAGGCTTTGTCTTAGCTTGGCCTAGTAAGCTCAAATCCAACATCACTTTCATAAAAGTAACTTCTTTATTTATTACTTTTGACATTGCAAACTTTCTATGCAACTCCGTATAAAATGTAAAAGGCTAGTAATAAACATTTGGTTAAATTATATCAAAACAATAAGAAACTTTATACGAATAAAAGTTACGGAAATGTTACTCTCTAAATGCTTACAATTTCCACTGCTTGGCATTTTAGTATGACCTTGAATTTAAATATGACATTCATTCTAAATCCGTTAAAAATGTTAGTTAGATAACTATTACTAAAATGTCATTAGTAAAATTGCTGATGAGAAAATATTCATAAAATGGAATTAAATATTTCCTGAATTAGGTATAAAAATATGTATCAAAAGATTATTAAACTTTGCATTTCTGAATTTTGAATAATATTAGTTGTAGTCAAAATATGTAGATGAACATAAATTACTGAATAAAAGTAGATATTACCTTTTCAAAACTGTAATTGTCACCCTTCTGGTTGGAACATCGACGTTTCTGAATCAAACCGGAACTGCAGTACCTAAATAATCTAAAATAATAATATCCGTTTCTATCAGTAGTAGGTCCGCCAAATTCCCGGAATGTCCACCTAATATTATTGAAGCTTCGAATTCCCGGTAGGTACACCTAATATTCTTGAAGATCCATCGCATGCCCGGAATGTCCACCTATATTGAAGATCCGTCGAATTCCCGGTAGGTACACCTAATTCTGATATCAATATCCTAAACAATCTGGCTATACTACTAACAAATTAACAATAATCTAAATCACGCCTCAATTATCTGCAGGGTAAATCTAAGAACAATGTATCAACAACTCGAACTATTTTTGAAACTATTTCTTACTAATAAAAAATTGTACGATTCAAAATGGATGGGTGACCGCTGATGGATGGGTGACCGCTTCTCACGTCTGACTCGAACTAGCTTAAAAGTAGTACAAAAATTCCGCAACAAGATAAATAATTTCTGGATATCGACATGTCGTGCTACTACACCACCGAATTTGCTATGGAGGAATAAGTGCGACTACATTTCTTACAAATTTACGAACTTACATTTTACATACTAGATTGAATGTAGGTCAACTTTTCGTTCCCATGACGTGGCATACTGTGAAATATTAATGGGTAGGTACTTCCTATTAGGTAGACACACAAATTTACATTAATCTACTGAAATAACGTCATACCAAAACGTACCCTCTGACGCACAGAATCCTAAAACAATCTTACTTTGCAAAATAACCAACACCTATATCGTAGTCCCGTGACCTAACGAGAAACTATCCCGCAGAAGAAAATGTAAATAGTTTAAACGAAATCGAACCTACGACCTAGCTCACGCACTATGAGTACCGAAGGCTCTAACCAAATGCACCTATTACGAGGCGAAGCGCGCAACGTACTACCTACCGTTCCGTACCCGCACGTCGTGGCTATAACTACCTACCGTTCCGTACTTTAAACAAAATATAATTTCTTAAAAATAGGTACACTTAAATCACAGCTTCACACATATTCAATTAAATAAAACACATGGAAAATTCCTGAAAATGTACACATAAAATTTTCGTAGGTAGAACTCGCAATCCGAAGTAAAAATGTAGAAGTACTCGGAGATAAGCAAAAACACATCATGACTATATGTAGAACCAGAATATCACAGATCTTAAACAACATACTGCTAGATTCAAACTTGTGAAAAATGTGAATTTCATTTACGTGGTTACAATGATTAGGAAACAAATACCCCCAAAAACATAAATGTAAAAATAGAAGCCAAGTTCTTGATAGTTTGGTGCATGGTATGCACAAAAAAGTTGTGATATCCAAAAAGCGGGCCAAGTCAAGGGTTTATTAAAGTAATTCTAAGCTCTTCAATAAGGTATCATTTCATGGAACTTGGCCGTTGTAGAGTGGTGTTGTAGGTGACAGTTTGTATTATTCTCTACAACGGCCAAGTCAATTGAAATGATACCTTATTGAAGAGCTTAGAATTACTTTAATAAACCCTTGACTTGGCCCGCTTTTTGGATATCACAACTTTTTTGTGCATACCATGCACCAAACTATCAAGAACTTGGCTTCTATTTTTACATTTATGTTTTTGGTGGGATATCATTACTTTTTGTAGGTAAATAAAATTATACTTAATTTTAATTTACCATTATTCGTATATAGATAGATCTTCTGGAAGTGGGTTAGGTTCTAAATCGTATTATTTTTTTCAATAACGTGACATTAAATGCAAATAATTTTACAATACCTGTTAAATGACATCCCACTCAATTATAGTGAATGGAAAAAAAATTGTGTCTAGATTCTCCAACAGCCTTTAATTCGGAAACCCCTCCATACGTAGTCGAAACAAGCATGCAGGCTCTATATACCTACTCTTCTCCCGAGTCGTAAGGGTCGCCGTTTCGGGCGCAAGTATACAAACTTAAATCTTCCCACTTACTAATTACATGGTCTACAATTTTCCTACGCAAATCACTAGCTTTTTGTTTATCCGTACATCAAAATACTGAAAATGCCAAAGAATGGAACAGACAGCTTCCATCGCCAGGCATTTTAATTATTTTATGTAATATGAACGCGTCACCCACCAACAATTCAATTTTTGACACGTCATCTTTCCAACCCCTTTTTATTTCTTATCCTCACAATAACTTTATTTGTTTCAGTTTTTAATAAAAGTAGCTAACTAAATCAAATCGATTTCTTTAACTCAACAAACCTATCCAATAGACACAACACAAGGACAAGACAAACAAATCCCACTATCATCAATGAGAGACCGGACCGAATAGAATAGACACGAATTTCAATTAAACGGAACAACGACAAGAACAAGACAATTTTACAGTAACTTACAATTTGTTGGACGATTTTCCATTGAAAACGGTACTTGAAGTGATTTTCGCACCATTGCCGAAATCACAACGATAGCGAGTTTTAAAACCTACTAGCGCCATCTAGCGGTTTAAAAGGAACTATTGTTAATAGAAAATAGAAATGTATGGGAGGGGGTTCGAAGAAATGTTTTTTTTTATTTTTTCGATTTTTTCCATACTTATATCATTATAATCTGTCATCATACAAAATTTGAACTTTGTAGGTCATCTGGAAGTGGGTTAGGTTTTTGATCTATATGTCAGTCAGTCAGTCAATCATAAAAATGACGATATTTTGACCTCAATATCTATCTAACCGTTTTAGCTATGCTTATGAATTTAAGTTACTTGTTTATATTGGGGGTCTCATTATATAAACCCAATTTGGTGTGTATATGTTTCATAGTTTTTGAGTTATGAAGGGGTAAAAAGTGGCTCCAAATGGTTCCTGTAAATATACACACGGTGCGGCCCTCCAGTTCTCGGCTTGAACTTGGCTGGACACGCTGCCGCGTGTCTAAATGGCAGACACGGCTTAGTACCGACACTCATACTCACACGCTTTTTCTTACGTTACGCGATTACAAAATTTTATATTGCACTGTTATATTCTGTATCTACGAATATAAGGAAAGATCTGACCAGATAAATAGCTGCAGACGCCATGGCACCACCAGCATCCATCGCCTTCCCTGGAACCAAGAAGCCTCTTCCTAGTTGCGACCGTCGCTCCCGGCGCCTTTCCAAAAGTGTCACAACCGCATCTTTTTCCAAGGAAGCGTCTGTGTAAACCTACAAAATTACGATTACCACGGAATACTTGAAAATCGCTAATGAATCAAAACTTTATAATTCGTCGAGTAATAACCAATGGTAGCAATTTGTAGTTACAAAAATCATGACTTAACCAATAGAATCTCACACCTGTCACTGTCGCTCATAAGAGAACAAAAAGGGACGGCAACAATCTCAGCCAAGATTTTTCAACACTACCCTCCACGAATCAATAGCATTGGCTCCCGGATTCGAACCTGAATTCAGCCTAGGAGGCTAGCCCTAAAAGTATTCTAATTTGAGAACAGATGGCGCTTTCCCCATTTACTACAAAATTAAGGATTTTACGTAAATTACATGAGAAATTAAGTCGAAAATTATTAAATTGATTATTTTTTACTTTCCACTATTTATTCAAATCAGAAATTCAATTGTTGGACGAGGAGTGATTGAAAATCATAGAATGTGCCAGCTGCATCCTATGAATTATAGCGTGGCGCTGCATGTCGGAGAAAATATCAAGTATATGATATGAACAACCATAGACCTTCCACGTAATACAATGAGGTTTTATTTTAGGGTCATTTTGTATTGCGATTTTATGTATGTACATGGAACAAGAAGTTTATATTGTATGATCTTGACGGTCTAGTTAGTTCCTTTTTTCGCCACACTCAATACCCATAAACGCGGAGAGGTACTGTAATCCTT
>JARACY010001362.1:0-60246 GCA_029255725.1 Scrobipalpa atriplicella | reverse complement strand
GCACATCCCCTAATATCAGTATGTGGAACCATCTGCACCTTCGATATTAAATAAATTTTTTACAACCAAAGTAGATATCGAAGAAAGCATTCGCAATTTTCACAGAAAAAAACTCATCGCAGTCGCAAGACAACCGTCAGTGACGTCGGCCCTCACGCGTCCACCACGCGTCTGGCCCATTCGGGCATCTGACAGGCTGTAGAAAACTCCATAGGAAAAAAAAAATGTGATGTTTGTTTTGAAAATTTTTTCCTTATTGGACCAGAATAGGAATCAACTCTTGAAAAAATCTTAATCCCGATTTTAGTATGTAAGCGCTGCCTCTACGTTTCTCTACGTTTAGTAGTGATTTATGATCTTACATCCTCTTTGGCATCTGACTTGATCAAGTTCCAATTTTAAAATAAAAATTTTAAACTATAATATTGAATTGAAGGCAATAATATACAAAACCACACTTCAGGTATTATTGTAGAAAGACAAATTGAAAGGTATTTTCATTTGAAAGGGTTATGTTTTTCGCGCGTATCTTGTATGTATGTATTTATGTATGTTTTCATATTTCTTTATTACCTCGTATCTCAAAAAAGGCTGAACCTATCGAGTGGGATATCAAAAACAATGGTGGTAGTTAAAAGGATAGTACAAAAATATATTATCTGCAAGATCTCTTCAACCCCTTTTCGTTGATTTTTTACTATATAACCAAAAATTGCTCATAACGGTGAGTAAATTTCGGAAAAATTGGCACCTATCTTGATGCATCTTATAATTTTGTTGTGCTCTTAGTTCCACATTAGATTAACTTAAAATATCAAAATAGCTATATGTGTGCCTATAAAATTTGAGGAGTTTCCGTAATTTCTCATGGATTCCACCATCAGAAGATTTCATTAGATTTTGCTGGACACGGAACTAACATTGAATCCTTTCTAATAAAAAAAAGACAGAATTTTGAGGTAACATATACATATATATAAAAAAAACATACGTCCCTATTGAGAACCTCCTCCTTTTTTATTTGAAGTCGGTTAAAAAAAGTTTGTCTGGTTCGATGACATTCTAATTTGCTCTATGAAGTTTTTGAATATAAAAGGTTTGCAATGGTTAGAAATCAAGAAAAAGAGCTGTTGATATTATTACAAACTTTCATCACCTATTTAACCCCCCTTAAGGATAAAAAAATCCAGACTCTGATACACGTGTCCATTAATTTTTGGTTATTAGCCTAAAACACAAAATTATAAGATCCTAACTACAAAACTGATGGAGTTTCCATACAAACTTCCATACCGTATTTAACCCCTTTAGTGATAGGAAATCCAAAAACGCTGAAACACATATTCATTACTTTTAAATCATTAGCCTAAATACAAAATTTTAAGATCCTAACTGCAAAACTGAAGGAGTTTCCATACAAACTTCCATACCGTATTTAATCCTTTTAGGGGTAGAAAATCCAAAAACGCTGAAACACAGTATTCATTACTTTTAAATCATTAGCCTAAATACAAAATTAGAAGATCCTACCTCAAAATTGACAGACTTCATACAAACCTCACACCCCCTTTTTACCCCTTTAAGGGGAGAAAATCCAAAAATTCTTTCTTAGTAGTAGGTTTCGTTATGAAAGGAACCTGCTCTCCTTATTTCACTATTCTAGCTTTAGTAGTTTAGGCTCTGCGTTGATGAATCAGTCAGCCAGTCAGTCAGTAAGGACAAACGATTTTATAAGTTTAGATATCGCGAGTGTAGCCAGTACAAGAATTGATTAATTGCGACCGAAGTATGTTAACTTATATTGCGAGCATAGCCAGTACAGGAATTGAGGTATGTTAACATATTTCGCGAGCTAATATAGCGAGCGCAACAAGCTCGAGATTTCACGTTACTACCTCCACATCAATGCTTTCGTCTTCGGAACTGGAATCAGGAACATCTTTCATCCACAGTGGCCTCCGGTACGCTTGAGACAACCGTAGCGCGTGCCGCTGCAGTCTCGACATAGGTAATGTGTTATTGCACACAGGGCACTCTCCTTGAGTGGGTGGTGGGGTCGAGCGGCGGCGCGCGCGCAGCCGGCGCAGGCGGTTGGAGCGGACACGCTGGGGGAAAACAATCATGAAAGATTATACAATTTGTGTAAAAAGGGGTACTAACATTTCTGGTATAGTGTGTATGTCAAGGTAAAGACCAGGAGCCGTATTTTTGAATCACTCTTCCAATGCGCATACGAAATAGTAACTTTCGCATGCAATTTTTCATACATTTTCCCATGTGAATGTTAGTCTTTCGTATGCAAATTTGATTCGAGAGATACAAAAAATACTGCTCCTGGGTATAAATCTCACACGACTTGCGAGCCTCAAATTCTATGCCTGTTCTCTTTTCGCACAGTCTACAAATTGGTGTCAGCCACTTGAGTCATTTTGTATGAGAAGGCCAAATTACACGCAAAATAGGCGCAATTAGACGTCTAGTTGCGGAAACTAGCCCGTTATACTAATCCAATACCAATACCATGGGCAAGGCCAATTTTCTTATTTGAAGTGAAAACTTCTTTAGCGGCGTTGTGCAAATTTTGGGATGGGTAAAAAATTTTAAACTAGCGTCAGACCAGAGTTTTGACCTCTGATCACACACAAATTCTATGCAAACAGACGTCAAGCTAGAGGCCAAGTAAAATGGCTGACTCTCGTCAGACCAGTTCCTGACCTCTGGTCACATACAAATTGTATGCAAACAGAGGCCAAGCAAGAGGTCAAGTAAAATGGCCAATTGCGTCGCGTCAGACCAGAGTTGCGTTTTAGAAACCCTACTAGCGCTATCTGTTGAGTTTTCGCTTCTGCCGGCACTCCTTTTTTGTCCTATCAGTCCTATATTCCTTTTACTCTTGCAGCAATTTTTATTTCCTCCCTGTCTGTATATGTATAAACATCAAACCTGAACCTGAGATATTTTAGTTAGAATAGTTAGGAATCTCTGAAAATATTATTTTTTTGTTCCTTTTTATGGCTCCGTACCCAAAGGGTCATAACTAGCTGTCCGTACGTCTGTCTATCACAAAGCTTTATCTCATGAACCATGATAGCTAGATAGTTGAAATTTTCACAGATGGTGTATTTCTGTTGCCGCTATAACAACAAATACTAAAAACTGGCTAAGTGCGAGTCGGACAACAGATATGATTTTATTTGCCATTTTTATAAATGATGGTACGGAACCCTTCGTGCGCGAGTCCGACTCGCATTTGGCCGGTTTTTGTTTATTGTTATAGAAACACTAAACTAATAAATATGGCAAGCAAATGGTAGCAGTCCGTAGTTCCAAAAATACGACTTAACTAATTATTTTCTATCATGCAGGAGAGAACAGAAAGGTACGGCAATAATTTTAGTCAAGATTTAGTTAAGTCGTGCCCTCTACGTAAATCGATAGTAATATCGGATCTTACCTCGCAGTAGACGTGCCAGCATTGTATGGAGACGGCAGGCGACACGTGCGGGCCCAGGCATATCAGACATTTAGCCTGGAACAAAAATTAAAGAATAAATTAATATCATAATTAATATCACCAGCCCGTTGTGTTAGTGCGTCACTTCCTCTTCCGGCGTCTTATTTAGTGGCTAGCTAGCTTATTTAATGTCTAGCTTGCTTATTTAGTGTCTATCATGCTTAGTTAGGATTTAGCTTGCTCACTTAGTGTCCATCTTGCTTATTTTGGGTTATTTTTGTATCTATCTTGTCCCTACCTCTAGTGCGGCGCCCTGCTTGTTCTCCAGTTCCTTGATCTTGGCTTTGAGCGCTGCAATCCTGGTCTCGGCACTAGCTGTCACCAGCCCGTTGTGTTTGTGCGTCACTTCCGCTTCCGTTGCGTGTTTGAGCGTCATTTCCGTATCCGGTTGGTTGTGAGCGCCCTCTGCGCCGTTCTCGTGTGTTCTGGTTTCTTCTTCCGGTGGGGTAGGGTCGAGTATTTCGGCCTGTATAAATAACATGACAGTGTTATGAAATTGAGCAACTTGGGGAAGTTGGTAAGGACATGGTATGTTGTTCAGTTTCATGGGTAGGGTCACACACCAAAATTGGTCAACGAGTTTTGTAACTTTCAAACACATTCTGTAAAATGTCCCTAGGTCGCAACATGTCTCTTTCTCATAATGTCCTTTGGTTTGGTCGCAATCCGACTCCATGATCTAAATCTATGAAGGGATATTTTACCATTTCTTAAAACCCACTTTATGTTGAGGCCAGTAGCTACTAGCTACCCGCTTGGGACCAAAGTCCGACCGGACATGTTTCGAACTTGTATATCTTCAGATCACGGTGAAAACTTCGATACCGCGTTTCAGAACTTGGGTTTCTTGTTGTGGCGCCATCTATCGGCCACTACTTACATCGGGCGCTATCCTCGACGGCGAGTACTGCGGAGGCCCGTACAGCTCCGTGTCCTCGTCACCGTCCACCACCTGCACAATAAACAACAACACTAATGAATTAACATTACCCGTTATAATTAGATAAATAAATAAAATTAAACATTTGTTTTGGATTTCCGAGCTTTGTACATATTTTATTTTAATGTATCCGAACGCTCCAGATTAACAAACCGACGAAGACAGTGAATATGACCACGATTGATATACCTCGATCGAAACATCGGCCAAAGGTATTTATGTTTTAATAACTATCTATAATAGTCCGTGCTTAAATCCGATACAATAAAATAATGAACACTAATAATAAGTAATTAGTTATTTTCAAGAGCACGAAGGTTACAGTGAATGGTTTCAAAAGCTCCAACAGATGGCTCTATAGTCTGTCCATTAAGGTATTTAAATAAAAGTTAACAATAAAATTATTATATCCTGCGTTATGAACGAAAGAGAAGCACTCACCAGCGCTTCATTGTTAGAGGCTCTTCGGACGCTGACGCCCTGCCTAGCCCCCTCAGTCTGAAGCGCGGTGGCTCTGATCCTCCACTCCCCGCACCACTCGTACTCCGCGCCGAAACGACCGCCCGAAGGTTCTTCGTCGTTCTGTTAGAACAAATATAAAAAGTAAATAAAAAAATTAACTAGAGTCTGTGCCAAAAGAGAACAGGCATGGAATTTGAGGGCGCATACATACATACATATAATCACGCCTTTATCCCGAATGGGGTAGGCAGAGCGTAAACGACCAAAGAAAAGGTCGTTCCGCCACGTCGCGCGTCGACAAGTTTTGAGGGCAATATAAGACTGAAATGTGTATCGCTATAGTGACAGGTTGTCAGCCCATCGCCTAAATTGCAATACACTGAAACCCTCGAATCCCTTAGCTGGTTTCTGCAGCATGCCCGGAAGGAAATGCAGCTGGCACATTCTATGTTTTTCTATCAATCCCAGTCCAGCATGGAAGCAAGGATTGAGGGCGCCCAGGTCTTTGACCTAAAACCTCAAAAATTTAATGTAGAAAGTTAAGGTTAAAGACCTGGGTATAAACCTCACACGACCAAGCGATGGTTAATTAAATACAAATGCGCGCCCTCAAATTCTATGCCTGTTCGCACAGACTCTACCGACCTAGTGATGTTTATAGGCATCTCTTTATTTGTATAGTGTGTATAATGTACATATTTCCTTTGTTAAATCTAAACTTATAAAATCGTTTGTCCTTACTGACTGACTGATTCATCAACGCAGAGCCTAAACTACTAAAGCTAGAATCGTTAAACTTAGAGAGCAAGTTCCTCTTATAACGTAACCACCCACTAAGAAAGGATTTGCGGATTTTCCCTCCCTAAACGGGTAAAAAGGGGGGTTGAAGTTTGTATGAAAGTCCGTCAATTTTGAAGGTAGGATCTTCAAATTTGGTATTTATGATTAAAAAATAATTTATACGTGTTTCAGCATTTTTGTATTTTTCACCCCTAAGAGGGTTAAATAGGGGATGGAAGTTTGTATGGAAATTCTGTCAATTTTGATGGCAGGATCTTCCAATTTTGTTTTTGGGCTAAGGATTAAAAAATTATGAACACGTGTTTCAGCGTTATTGTATTTTTCACCCCTAAGGGGGTTAAATAGGGGATGGAAGTTTGTTTTGAAATTCCGTCAATTTTAAAGGTAGGAACAGCGCGGGAACTCAATCCCACGGGAAAACTCTTAGCTGCGGGTGAAACCGCGGGGCGGAAAGCTAGTAGTAAATAAATAAAAAAACTGTGACATTATGTGATAAACAGAAGCAGCAGATAAAGAAGAAACAGCACAATATTGAATGAGGCATATTAACTTACTAGCTTTCCGCCCCGCGGTTTCACCCGCAGCTAAAACAGTTTTCCCGTGGGATTGAGTTCCCGCGGTAAAAAGTTGTTTTTGTCCTTGATCAGGTTATTGCCATGTAGCTGTTAGTATGACCACATCTAAAAGATTCATTAATTTCTGTGTGAGTGTGATATTTTTCCGTAGTAAAAAGCTGATATTGCTATGCACGCGCATCGCAAAGTGAGCGTAGCTTTCTAATAGTGAAATAATTTTAAAAATGGGTCCATTAATTTTCGAGTTCAATGATAACAAATTAAGAAACAAACAAATAAACAAACATACATACACAACACATACATACAACTCTTTAATGTATTAGTGATGATAATGCTCGACAGAGGCAAGCACATCCCCTAATATCAGTATGTGGAACCATTGCACCTTCGATATTAATAATTTTTACAACCAAAGTAGATATCGAAGAAAGCATTCGCAATTTTCACAGAAAAAACTCATCGCAGTCGCAGACAACCGTCAGTGACGTCGGCCCTCACGCGTCCACCACGCGTCTGGCCCATTCGGGCATCTGACAGGCTGTAGAAACTCCATAGGAAAAAAAAATGTGATGTTTGTTTGAAAATTTTTCCTTATTGGACCAGAATAGGAATCAACTCTTGAAAAAATTTAATCCCGATTTTAGTATGTAAGCGCTGCCTCTACGTTCTCTACGTTTAGTAGTGATTTATGATCTTACATCCTCTTTGGCATCTGACTTGATCAAGTTCCAATTTTAAAATAAAATTTTAAACTATAATATTGAATTGAAGGCAATAATATACAAAACCACCTTCAGGTATTATTGTAGAAAGACAAATTGAAAGGTATTTTCATTTGAAAGGGTTATGTTTTTCGCGCGTATCTTGTATGTATGTATTTATGTATGTTTTCATATTTCTTTATTACCTCGTATCTCAAAAAAGGCTGAACCTATCGAGTGGGATATCAAAACAATGGTGGTAGTTAAAAGGATAGTACAAAAATATATTATCTGCAAGATTCTTTCAACCCCTTTTCGTTGATTTTTACTATATAACCAAAAATTGCTCATAACGGTGAGTAAATTTCGGAAAATTGGCACCTATCTTGATGCATCTTATAATTTTGTTGTGCTCTTAGTTCCACATTAGATTAACTTAAAATATCAAAATAGCTATATGTGTGCCTATAAAATTTGAGGAGTTTCCGTAATTTCTCATGGATTCCACCATCAGAAGATTTCATTAGATTTTGCTGGACACGGAACTAACATTGAATCCTTTCTAATAAAAAAAAGACAGAATTTTGAGGTAACATATACATATATATAAAAAAAACATACGTCCCTATTGAGAACCTCCTCCTTTTTTATTTGAAGTCGGTTAAAAAAAGTTTGTCTGGTTCGATGACATTCTAATTTGCTCTATGAAGTTTTTGAATAAAAAGGTTTGCAATGGTTAGAAATCAAGAAAAAGAGCTGTTGATATTATTACAAACTTTCATCACCTATTTAACCCCCTTAAGGATAAAAAATCCAGACTCTGATACACGTGTCCATTAATTTTTGGTTATTAGCCTAAAACACAAAATTATAAGATCCTAACTACAAAACTGATGGAGTTTCCATACAAACTTCCATACCGTATTTAACCCCTTTAGTGATAGGAAATCCAAAAACGCTGAAACACATATTCATTACTTTTAAATCATTAGCCTAAATACAAAATTTTAAGATCCTAACTGCAAAACTGAAGGAGTTTCCATACAAACTTCCATACCGTATTTAATCCTTTTAGGGGTAGAAAATCCAAAAACGCTGAAACACATATTCATTACTTTTAAATCATTAGCCTAAATACAAAATTAGAAGATCCTACCTTCAAAATTGACAGACTTCATACAAACCTCACACCCCCTTTTTACCCCTTTAAGGGGAGAAAATCCAAAAATTCTTTCTTAGTAGTAGGTTTCGTTATGAAAGGAACCTGCTCTCCTTATTTCACTATTCTAGCTTTAGTAGTTTAGGCTCTGCGTTGATGAATCAGTCAGCCAGTCAGTCAGTAAGGACAAACGATTTTATAAGTTTAGATATCGCGAGTGTAGCCAGTACAAGAATTGATTAATTGCGACCGAAGTATGTTAACTTATATTGCGAGCATAGCCAGTACAGGAATTGAGGTATGTTAACATATTTCGCGAGCTAATATAGCGAGCGCAACAAGCTCGAGATTTCACGTTACTACCTCCACATCAATGCTTTCGTCTTCGGAACTGGAATCAGGAACATCTTCATCCACAGTGGCCCCGGTGCGCTTGAGACACCGTAGCGCGTGCCGCTGCAGTCTCGACATAGGTAATGTGTTATTGCACACAGGGCACTCTCCTTGAGTGGGTGGTGGGGTCGAGCGGCGGCGCGCGCGCAGCCGGCGCAGGCGGTTGGAGCGGACACGCTGGGGGAAAACAATCATGAAAGATTATACAATTTGTGTAAAAAGGGGTACTAACATTTCTGGTATAGTGTGTATGTCAAGGTAAAGACCAGGAGCCGTATTTTTGAATCACTCTTCCAATGCGCATACGAAATAGTAACTTTCGCATGCAATTTTCATACATTTTCCCATGTGAATGTTAGTCTTTCGTATGCAAATTTGATTCGAGAGATACAAAAATACTGCTCCTGGGTATAAATCTCACACGACTGCGAGCCCTCAAATTCTATGCCTGTTCTCTTTTCGCACAGTCTACAAATTGGTGTCAGCCACTTGAGTCATTTTGTATGAGAAGGCCAAATTACACGCAAAATAGGCGCAATTAGACGTCTAGTTGCGGAAACTAGCCCGTTATACTAATCCAATACCAATACCATGGGCAGGCCAATTTCTTTTTGAAGTGAAAACTTCTTTAGCGGCGTTGTGCAAATTTTGGGATGGGTAAAAAATTTTAAACTAGCGTCAGACCAGAGTTTTGACCTCTGATCACACACAAATTCTATGCAAACAGACGTCAAGCTAGAGGCCAAGTAAAATGGCTGACTCTCGTCAGACCAGTTCCTGACCTCTGGTCACATACAAATTGTATGCAAACAGAGGCCAAGCAAGAGGTCAAGTAAAATGGCCAATTGCGTCGCGTCAGACCAGAGTTGCGTTTTAGAAACCTACTAGCGCTATCTGTTGAGTTTTCGCTTCTGCCGGCACTCCTTTTTTGTCCTATCAGTCCTATATTCCTTTTACTCTTGCAGCAATTTTTATTTCCTCCCTGTCTGTATATGTATAAACATCAAACCTGAAATTCATAAACAAACCTGAAATTCTGCACCTCCAGGGCACCCGGTCACATCAAACTCCTCATCATTGAGAGCTTCGCTGCTACTGGTACTGGATCCCGGAACCGCTGGCGGAGCCCCAGGAGATGTGGAGCTGAAGTTAAGTAATAAATATGTTAATCCTCGAGACCTTCTTCTGGTTATGTGGGTTTCAAGTTGATCAACCCAATGAACCCTGGTGTCAGAGTTATTAAACTGCTAAAATAATAATATATTTTTCCTTTTGGACAATCATGTGATTCAGCCTGCACTGTCCTAACCAAACTGGGTAAGGTCAGGTGGGTCAGAGGGTCAAGTTTAGAGCCTAGCTACTAGAAAAAGCGGCAGGAGAAACTCACACACTACAACTTTTAGAATTACCTTTCTTTACCAACCAGCATTTCTTTATAATATATTATGTTGTAAGTTGCAACCATTGGTTACAACTTACAATTTTAATTTTGTGCCGCGCTTGAAAAACAGTTGCATACCTGAGTTTCCTCTTCGTCCCGCCGCTAGACAACTTCTGAAGTCTCTCCACCTCCAACGCCAAGTGGGACTCCAACTCTCCATGTCTGACTGTGCAGCTACAAACAGGGCAGTTGGGCAATTCAGTCACTTTTTTCCGCGTTCGCACCGAGTTTAGTATCACATTTTCGTCGTACAACTGATTGACACTGTTGTTTACACTGCTAGACGGCCCATCCATGTTATTGTACAGCAGAATAGGTAACATTTCCAGATTTTGTTTATGTTGACTTGTTTTATAAATCTGTTTACATCACAAGAATGGTAACAGAAAAATGCAAAGTAAGTATTTAGAGCGGTAAATGGAAGTTCAAGGAAGGCGAGGGAACTTTTCTTGTAATCATATTTTATGTATTACACAATAAAATTAATACGATAAATTCGGATAAATTAAAACAACAATAATCGTATTTTTTTTTTTATAAAGAGTCTTGGCGTGGAAACAAGTCCTTCAGCCGAAATCACTTCACAGTGAGTTTTTCATGTTTCAAGTTGATTTTTTTACCAGTGTTGCCAACTCAGTTTTCGGTTTTGGGGCTAAATGAAGTTCAAAAAGTGCTAGATGGGGGCTAGATTTGGGCCAATGAATTAAAAATAAAGAAAATAGCTATTTAATAATAATAAATAAAAAAATATGAGTTTTGTTATCAAATTGGTTCCTTTATTTATTATTAATCAAAAACTTCAACTTTACAAGTAAAAATTAACATTGAAAGTTAAAGTCCTCATCGGAGGAGGATTTCTCGACGCACATTTCTTCATTTACATTTTGCGAAGTAGTAGGTAATGTGTAATGTGTGTTGCCCGCAAAAGTGCTCAGTTTTGTTGTAATTTTTGTCTCTTTGTATCGCACACGATTTTTTTGGCAATATTTATACTGTGTGCCAGTGTAAAATTTTCTTAGGCGGTTTTGGAGCTAGATTTGGTGCTAGGTATTAAATCATTAATTTAAGGGCTAAGTGAGCCAAAAAAGCGCTAGATCTAGCACCGAATTTGCTAACTTGGCAACACTGTCGTTTACGCCGTTTTTTTTTACGCGTATGACCAAAGAGTTGGGACTCCAAAGACAAAAAGTGAACGTCGCAAAATGTCAAAACGCAGTTCACAAATCACAACCAACATTTCAAATCAAACCGTGCCACCAGGCCAGTGTAGCCAACATAAAGAACTCACGTAGTTCTGTACCTACCTGATGGCCTGCAATTTATCGATATCGGTAGTGTAGCTGCCAGTACGGCAGCTCAAAATGATATTTTCACATTATTATGTTTCAGCGATTTAATTTAATATTATAAAAAGATAAATATTAACTTCACATAGCACTAAAAAAATATTTCAATTAAGAATAATCGCTGAAACATAAATTTTAAAATGTTTTTTGTTGGTAAAATAATCAAACGAAGGGATTCTTGTATTTTTTTAAATTTATTTAGTAAATCTTACATCTTCCTTAGTCCAAGCCTTAGGCTCTCAATACGGAGGTCACGGGTTGAATTCTCGGGGGAAGAAAGTTATTTGTGACATTGTTGGCAGTTGAGATGACAGCTGAGGTGGAACGAGTGAAGTGAAGTCAACCCTTTGGAGCTGTGTCATCGTGTTCCTAACTAGGCTATTGTAGGCTAAATAGCCTGATTGACCGAAAAGTAAGATAATTTCAGGGTTCATCGGGTTATTCTTCGACTCATTAATCTAACTCAACACTGTAACAAAAATAAAGGGTAAGTATGATTTCATCAATTACCTAATCTCGCTCGATGAAATGCGCCTAGCGACCATTCCCAACACCTCACTCCGTGCTCGCTCTGATACTGTTCCCACCGTAAAGTATTTATTAGAAATGTTTGCCACATACAAACTTGTTATCATGCAATTTTTCGATCGGAATATACGCTAAATCTTCCTTACCGGTTGCTTTGACCTACATCCGACACATGTGAAAAAAAAAGTATCGATAAAACATTATTGTTGGTTACACTATTTAGGTACAAAGCAAAATAAAAATATTAACTAAATTGATGTTTTTTATTATACCTACGATGTTTATGAGTCATATTACAATAATTATCATGATATCTTACTAACCGTGCTTCATCCCGAGGAAACTGAGCCATGAAATATCGTTTCTGTTCATCCTTTCTTTCCGTTTTGAAACCACATATTATTTCGCACTTCCTATACTTCATTATTACAAAGGGGCTTTTGCCCAAACCCTTTAACTATACTCTTGTCACTTATTTAACTTATTTAATTCAATTTAGTGTTATGAATTGAATAAAAATAAACAAAGAAACTAGGGACTTCGCGGAAACATCTTTAGAAGGCTTAAGGGCGCTCCACACTCGCACGCGATTCGCGGCGCGAATCACGCCATGAATCGCGGCGTGAATCGCAGCAAGATCTGTTCTTGGCTCTACACTCGCAAAGGTTCGCGTTAGGTTCACAGTGTAGTTCGCGGGCTTGACGAAGATGGACATCGTAGTTGCTACTGCGGGTGCGGGGCTACTTTGCGCATTAGCGATTTATAATTACGCATTCATAAAAAAATATAAAAAAATGCTAAAAAAGTTTAATTAATATCTAATATCTATCAATATAATAATATCTAAAGTTTAATTTTTTTTTAAAATATCTATGCTAAAGAAGGTTAAAACGGAAATAATTTGCCCAACGGCACAACCACTAGCAGCTCTCGTCATCAAGCGACTGAGCCGCACGCGAATGCAGTGTTGCCAAGTCTTTTCGACATAAAGTCGCAGAAAAATGAATTCTAGGTAGCCTAAAATCGCCCAATGTTTTTTAAAGGTGAAGTAGCCTAAAATCGCCCAAAAAATTAGAAAAATAGCCTAAATGGCTACTTTTTTGCCTCATGAAACCGAAAAGGACAGGATGGCTTAAATAAATGCTTGTTTTTATAAGTACATATACTTTTTAAGGACACTTATGACTAAACTTTCGGACAAAATAAAAATGCTTAAGTTTTCGTGCGACTTAAACAATCAATGAAAGAAATGTGTTATACGAAATATGTATGTCTCTGTCATCTTTGTGTCATATAGAAATGATCTAAATTCAGAACAAAAAAGCGGCACTGATGCTCTATCTAATCTGTGGTATACTCGTAGTTGTGCGTTTCGTTTCACTAAGAAAATTTCCAACTTTTCTGTCATAAGTTCTTTAAATCTTGAAATATCCTAGTGTCGCCTAATATTTTTTCGAGATAGCCTAAATGGCGACCAGTCGCCATTCCCAATTTTTGGTCGCCGCGGCACCTTTCAAGATAGCCTAAATGGCGATAAGTCGCCGCACTTGGCACCACTGCGCGAATGTGGAGCCCAATCACGTTCGCGCTAATTTCGCGCCTCGTGGTCCCTTTGTCGCGGACCAAAAAACCGACACATTTCGGGGAACTACTCGCGAACAGGCGCGAAGCTGCGAAGAATACGCGACACGATTCTACACTCATGTTTCGCGGGTCTTTCACGGGTCGTTCGCGGCTTCGCGCGCGAGTGTGGAGCGCCCATTGGCGGCTCAGTCGCTTGATGACGAGAGTGGTTGTGCCGTTGGGCAAATTATTTCCGTTTTAACCTTTTTTAGCATAGATATTTAAAAAAAATTGAAACTTTAGATATTATATATTGATAGATATTAGATATTTATTAAACTTTTTTAGCATTTTTTAATATTTTTTATGAATGCGTAATTATAAATCGCTAATGCGCAAAGTAGCCCCGCACCCGTAGTAGCAACTACGATGTCCATCTTCGTCAAGCCCGCGAACTACACTGTGAACCTAACGCGAACCTTTGCGAGTGTAGAGTCAAGAACAGATCTTGCTGCGATTCACGCCGCGATTCATGGCGTGATTCGCGCCGCGAATCGCGTGCGAGTGGAGCGCCCTTTAAACTGTCACATAGGTACGTCAAATGAATTGACATACAAAATCGTTCAGAAATGAGTGAAACCGTAGACAGAGAAAACTATAGACGACGTGATAGCATCTGATTCATTCACACAAGACAAAGAGCAACTTATGCCTATGACGTGTAAAAAAGCGGGACAGAATGATAAGATGTTTTGTTTCACGGCGCGTGCCGGTTTTTTCAATGCTAAGTGCACTACTGCGCTAAACAACTTTGACGTTTGACACAGAGTTTTTGTTTGTCGTCGTTTAAAATTGGAATAAACTTTGATACCTGCATAAAGTGAAAACTACCGTTGTTGTGAAAGATCTAAGATTAACTGTTTTATCATTTTTTGCATGAAACATGGGGCGGTGTAGTGTTTTAAAGTGCAAAAGTGATAGTGGATGAAAAGACCCAGACATATCATTTCATTCGTAAGTACTCTCTGTTTTAACATCGTTTAGCCCTTAGTTTTGGCTTCATCTTGTATAATTTAAAGTGCTTTTCAAAGTTCTTTGTACCAAATACACACAAAGTTCATAAACACAGTGTTTTCTAAGAATGATTAAAACATAACCTATACGTCAATATTGCCAACTTTAGAAAGCGTATTCTCCTACAATCGTGGGTAATGGAGAACTTCCTTTTATTACCAAGGTCCGACAGAAATAAAATCTATTTCAGTTTTCTGTAATTTTAAAATGTAAATCAAATATTTATTACCTTCTTTTAATCGATTGCTATCAATAACAACAAAATATTGCCTAGTGAATTTGTTCAGGCACTATATTTTTTTTTTACAATTTTCATATGAAATACATGGGTAGTTACGCCTTTATCCCTTGTGGGGCAGACAGAGCGTATTTAATATTGTTTATTAACTGTGATCGTAATATAATTTTATTATTTTTCAGCCAAACGAGCCAAAGAGTTGAAGCGGACTAAACAACAATCGGCAGAGAGGCTCAAAAAATTTAGGGCTCTTCGAGATTTTTTTTTTTTTCTCCCTTCCCCCAGCCTTAGAAAAAAAAAAAAAAAAAAAAATATGAACATAATTGATGTTTGATAAGTTTTGCCCCATGCCATTTGTAAACGGAAAACGAACAAAATAATTAACAAATGTTTAAAATGTAAAATAAAAAATATAACTTATTTACTTGCGTTCTTTAATTATCTACCCAGTATTTATCCAGATACAAATACCACCCATCTATAGATTGTGTTTTTAATTAATAATCAGATAAAACACCATAATCCATAGATTGTAGCAAAATGCTAAATGTAGGGAATTTTTTTCTATGGAGGTCAACACTCGCCTAACAATAGTGCTATCTCATGTGGCCACGCTATGCCCTTGTCTATAGTTTTCTCTGTCTACGAGTGAAACAGATATAGCCGCCATGAAAGTTCTTCTGCGTTTCTTAGAACGTTTTTTATTTTCGTAGTTTCCATAGACTCGTATGACCATAGATTACCTAGTATGCAAGCCACATGCAAACATTGGAAAAAACGCAGGGTATGGGGTATGGCACACTTGCACCGCGCGTACGCGCGTAGGCGCGCGACACCGACACCGCGCCTTCGAGCAGTTTTCACGCCTCTCTGCGCGTAGTGTATTTCACAGACTTATAATACTAGTATTATAAGTCTGTGAGTGTATTTATATCAAATTTATATTATCTTTGGCGCGTAGGCGCGTCCCTTGATGTCCCCTTTGTTTTTGTTCGTTTGTTAGACTAGGTATAAGAATACAAAAGAAAATACACTCTGAAGACTAGGCTGCATGGGCTCACGCTCTTCGCCTTCCCGAATGGGAAAATTGTAAAAAAAAAAAAATTGTATCGATTTATTTTTGCTTTATTCAAATTCAATACATTTGCTCAGCGTTGCCGTTAGGGTACATTTTACACATTTGACGTACCTTTTTGGGCTCCCATGTGTAATGTGTAATCTTGCCAGTACATGTGTAATTTCTTTGAACTCACCGCCAAAATATCTCAATCAAAGAAATAAATGAGCGCTGCTGCGTATAGAGAAACGTAGAGAAAGCTAACTCATTTTATCTCCCTTGCTCTAGCAAAACTCCATATTAAAGCATCTCTTTCACTCATCACAGAAGCAGCGATCTCACTACCCAATTTACCGGGCCCTAACAGCGCGTTCCGAATCACGACAATATCGCTGTCATCGCGATAAATGTCGTTCCGATTCGGCGTGAGCGCGTCCACCAACGAAAACGTGACGTCATAAATGACGTCACTACCGACGCCATCTTGTGATATCAGCGTCTACGCCTCGGAGCGTTTGCACTGTGAGCGATATGTCAAATATATACTAGGCAATCTGTGAAAGTGAGTGACGTTGACAGTTGTCGGTCTTGTTGCTATTTGTATTTTGGTTCTTTCTGGAGATCATCTTTTGTTTTTCGTGCTAAATTTTTCGAATATAATGTCTAAAACAATAGTTACGGTGACCGATGAAGATAATAACACGATAATACAATTAAATCTCTCTCAAAGCGAGTGTGAACGTTGTAAGCGCGATATTTATCCGTTCCGATTCAGTTGAATTCTGTGAGCACTTTTAGCGCGCTAACGCAAGCGGAACGGGTGTTAGCGCTGTAATCGATTTTGCTGCTGTTTTTGTGAATCGGAACGCACGGTAAAATATTAGTTTGTACCATTCAACTACTTACTTACAACTACTTTTGTAATACTAAAATATTAGTTTGTTCTTATGTTTGTACCATGGCTAAAAAATGAGCTAAACCACCGTTTACCAAGCTACTTTTTCTAAGTGTTATTGGGTCATTCCTTGTACATACAGATTAAAAGAAAAAAGTAATGGCGTTTTCAATCCAAAAAACATCCAAAAAATTACTACAAAAAAAAAGACTGCTGTTATGAGTGATTTGCGAAAAAAAAAATGCTCATGTACACTTTTGTCACAATATGTACACTTTTTGCGGCGGATATGTGTATTTTGGGATCTCGGTTGCGGCAACACTGCATTTGCTCCGAGCTCCGATTTCACAAACTATATAGGGATAACTTCCGATTTGCTCCATTGTTGGCTCAATAAAAATGTGCTAAAACCACCTCTACAATTCACCATAGCAGTATAAATAATTAATTCCTGGTGATACCGATAAAATAAAACATAACCAATAATAATAAAATAATTATATTTATAATATCTAGGAAGAAAAACATCGCAAAATGAAGCCCCAAATAGACGTGGATGCTTTACGCACAGAGCACGAGTCGGACGAGCAGTGGGAGGTGAGAAGAAACTTCATGATGGAGCATAAGGATAACTTTGAAGAACAGGAGCTAGTTACTCTGGCACAATTGTTTACCAACATTGAGTTTTTGGGATGCAGGTAATTTACACGTAATTTGGTGTTCAATTCTATTTACATACATACATAAAGTGCATGCCTAATAGGGTAGATATGACAAATTTTGAGGGCAATTTTAGATTTTAAGAACTTGTTTTGCATTGGACACACAATATTTATCAAGTCAATTTGTATGAGTACAATGGACCTTGCTCCTTCCTTTTTTTTATTATCTGGAAAAATTCTCCAAAAAATTAGGAAAATTATTCTGTTTTTAGTTTTTTAATATCTTTATTAAGGAGGGAAGTACTCTAAATCGGGCTAAACACGGTCCGGCATTTGACTTTGTTAGTATAGTTAATAGTTGAATTTTCAATAAATCTATATATGGTTAGCTTCTCTAAAATATGGAGAACAACTAGATTCATAGATATAATCTAAAAATACTATGATTACACCAGGAAATCATCAGAAATATCATGAAAATCTGGCGTCTCAATGCCGAATTTGAACAACTGTGACATTTCTATGAGCTTAGAAACAGCAAATGTTATATCGAAATCACCGTATAATTATGAAGAACATCATAATCAACTCTGTTTTTCAATACTTTTTGTATACATTGAGATATATGCAAAAATATAAGAAATCGGCTTGAAACAGCCCCATGCTAGAAAAGGACAGAGCGCGCATTCTGTCATTGGTTTGAAAGGGACAGTTGCCGCAAACACATAGACCCTTAATGACTGAGATATTAAGGGTCTATGTGCTCGCGGCAACTGTCCCTTGCAAACCAATGACAGAATGCGCGCTCTGTCCTTTTCTAGCATGGGGCTGTTTCAAGCCGATTTCATATATTTTTGCATATATCTCAATGTATACAAAAAGTATTGAAAAACAGAGTTGATTATGATGTTCTTCATAATTATACGGTGATTTCAATATAACATTTGCTGTTTCTAAGCTCATAGAAATGTCACAGTTGTTCAAATTCGGCATTGAGACGCCAGATTTTCATGATATTTCTGATGATTTCCTGGTGTAATCATAGTATTTTTAGATTATATCTATGAATCTAGTTGTTCTCCATATTTTAGAGAAGCTAACCATATATAGATTTATTGAAAATTCAACTATTAACTATACTAACAAAGTCAAATGCCGGACCGTGTTTAGCCCGATTTAGAGTACTTCCCTCCTTAAAGCTCAAAGTGAGCTCTTCCGCACGAAGAGAGTGGCAGACGGCCCAATATTCAATCGCTCGCAGTGACGTCATCTTTAAACGCGGTGCACTACGTAGTACTAGTAAGTATGTATAGTAGTTCAAATCGCGAAAGTTGATATTTGTCAATGTACTATTTTGTGAGTTTTCCTCAGTTGATTAGGACATTGTAGGGCTGCAGCATCATCACCTGATATTATACAGGGTGTAAAAAATGTACTAGGTTCCTTTAAACCACATGTTCTACTAATGATACCAAACAACTTTCCCAAAGTTTCTCAAAAATTTTCGCTCGAAGAAAAAATTGCCTTTTCCATACAAAACTGCAGATCCCGGAGAGCATCTTTGTATGGAAAAGGCAAAAAAAAATTTCGAGCTAAAATTTTTGTGCTTTGGGAAAGTTGTTTGGTATCATTAATAGAACATGTGGTTTAAAGGAATATAATTAGTACTTTTTTTTACACCCTGTATAATAAAATGAAAGATTCCTCTCCTCGAAAGCACGTTAAGGTGGCAGTCCCGATCGTTGTCTTTAATCTATATCTGCGAAAGGTACCTATATATTTTAATCCAAAAAAATTACGGCGATCCGCAAATATTTTTTATTTTTTGAATGTTATTCGGGAAGGAGATTGCCTGCCGTCATAGGACTTATTAATATTTTAAAGCTACTTAATGTAGCAGCCCGCGTGCCGGGGTTGTTAGACGGGACTACTAAATATACTTTAAACGAGATATTTTAGTATGATCACCATCTTGAAAAAATAACTAAGGCCGGTATTTATAATCAGCTCTCAAGAGTGACAGCGAGTTTGAGTTCGTATCAGAAATGTCATTCCAGTACAAAATTACCTGTCAAATCTGCACTCAATATTGCTCTCAATCTTGAGATCGCTTTATAAATACGAGCCTTAGTCTCAAAAATTACATGTCAGAGGTTAAAAACTATGATGAACACTGATGTCAGAGGTTTACAACTATGATAAAACCTTATGACAGAGTTTTTAAACCGCCTAAATAGTTCACCTAATATGCCTCTATCATGGTTTGTGTAACTACCACTATCAAAGACAACGATCGGGCCTGCCACCTTAACGTGCCTTCCGAGGAGCGGATTTTTTTATTTTACGTCAGGTGATGCAGCCTATAACGTCATAACCAAACTGAGAAAATTCCTACAAAGTAATAAGTTAACATATATCAACTTTATGATCCCCCCGTGGGAATCGAATACCTGCGGATTGAGAGCTTAGTAGACATTCGGGAGCAGGACTACTAGACCACAGAGGCAGTTCACAACTCAGAATAACAAAATATTTGCGTGAAAATTAATATTTCTATGCGTGAAACAAATATAACGCAATATAAATCACAGTACTGCATACGCCGCTTTCACAGTTCGCCGCCGCGGCACGTTTAAAGATGACGTCACATCGGCGACACCGCGAGCACCCGTAATTTCAGAAATTGAAAAAAGATGCATTAACTTCTCGCGGTCATATCTCTGGAAATACTGCATGTATCGAGCTGAAATAAAAACTAGGGTAATCTACATGATCTAAACACTAATATAAGGTATGTTATAACGTGATATTCGAACCTAGGAGTCTTGTCCATTAAAAAATTAACCCAAAATAAGTAAAAACAAACAAAGTTCGGTTGGAGTGTAGCCTTTGGGGCACTATGGAAAAAAGACTTAGAAAAATTTCATGAGGGGTCAATTTCGTCTGAGAATTTTCTAAGTAAGTACAAAGTAAAATTCTTTTTTTCCAATGATTTTTAAATAAATTTTTCATAGCGCCCCAAAGCAAAGCCTATTCTCTAACTCCTACACTCCGCCCTGAAGTTGACTCTCTGACCCAAAGTTCTTGCATTATTGATGAAAGAAAATTTAAAGTAGAAAAACACTTCTGCACAGTAAAATCACTAATATTACCATGAAATACTGGAAAAGGCTAGGGAAATAATGATAAACTTATTTTGATTGTTAAAGGTATCCACCTCAGACAATGCAGCGAATAGCACAGTTGTCGGAAAAAGTTTCAGCAAAGTACCGGGACAGCAGAAAGAACAAATTGAAGAGAACATTCGTGCAAGCCAGTGACGCAGCCGAGCAGAAAGCTAAAAGGAGCTTCACAAAATAGAGACATGCATGACATAAATAGATTTAATGGACTATAATGTAAAATACGTTTATACTACACCTATTCGGAAAGTATATTAGTTCTTACTTAAAAAAAGAAGAGAAAGTACGTAAATCCAAGCGAACGAATATGCGGGCGGCAAAAATATATGGGATTTACTTTCTCCCCTAGGGGAGAAAGTATTTTCTCCCCTCCTATTTTTTTTTTAAATTCATAATTCAAAACTAGAAACAGGCGAATGCCAAAAAACAAAAAGTTTGTATGTCGAAGCCCACAAAATGATACTGGCCACTTACATTTTTTGGCAGTATGTGCTTTGCTTCATTTGTCTCTTTTATATTTTTAAGTAAAAAATATGGCAAAATCAACATGTCCGCGCGAATTCTTTTTCGTTCTTTGATTTATATGACTTATTTAATGTAAATTAAGTGTTTAGTGTTTTCGATGTAATGTGTAACTGTATTAATATGTGTTTTGTTTGTTTGTGTTCTGTTCGCATGGATGATGACACTTCAAATGTTCTTAAGTTATCTTCTCATGTAAGTGATATCATTCTTTTTCTTACAAGGATTTTTGATTATATTTTCCTCATAGGTGTAGTATAAAGCACTATGTATAACTCGGAAGAAAATGCGATTCCCAACTCGTGTGTATTGAGGCCCTCAGCTGCGCTTCGGGCCTCAAACTACACCCTCGTGGGAATCGGTCATGTTCTCTCCTCGGTAAACAATGTACTATTATAAACCTAAATAAATAAAAAAATACCTCAGTTTCGTCTTGGTTTTATTATCTTCAATTTATCTACCTACTAATGATAATTTTGCAAAGCACAGAAATTTTAGCTCATAATAAAATTTTGCCTTGTCTATACAACGTGTAACCGAAAGGGTATATGCATCGAGAAAGGTGTGAATCTACCCATGAAACTGAACAACTTTCCCTAAGAAACATAGGTCGAAAAACGAAAAAGAAAAATTGACCTTCCATGCATCAGCTGCACTGCACATTTACTATTACTATGGGAAGTCAAATTTTTTTTTTCGTATTTCGACCTATGTTCCTTAGGGAAAGTTGTTCAGTTTCATGGGTGGATTCACCTCACACATTTCACGATGCATATACCCTTTCTGTTACATGTTTATAAAATTGCAGATGAGAAGAGCATGTTTTTTGTGTGGAAATGCAGTTCTTTTTTACACCCTATATAATACTCCATTCATTATTAAAAAATAATTCCTGCCATACTAAATGACCGTTTTAGTATGGGGAATAGTATATTTCATTACAAGTTCGGGAACGTTGTCATTGCAAAGAGTTCCGACAAATGTCTACCCGAGCCGAGGCACAGCCGAAGGCGAGGGTTGACAGTCGGAACAAGTTGCAATGACGGTTCCGCACGTGTACTGATCAACTATTTTTAATACAGTTGCGAAAAAATTAAGCAATTTAATAAAATAACATTTTCTGAAAAACTATTTCCTTTTTCTACGCAATAAATTCGTCGTATGTAGCTATATGTGGCGACTTTTTGACTTTTCCGGTAAAATGTTCTCCAAAGCATTTTGTGCAATTATACCGAGTTCCGGTGGTGTTAATTCATATAAAATATCGTCGGAATTACTCATTTTGTGCAACACACAACTAAACTCGCAAAGAATTTTTTTGGAAAATGGCGCCAACCTGAGGCGCCAACCGTATAAGAATATAAGCAAGGACTTTTTTTTTTGTTTTCTTCGTCCATTCTGGGTAGGCAAAGGGAACTATGCCCATACAGCCAAGTCTTCAATTGTTTTTTCTCAAACATGCATGAAAATAGTCTTATTCCTTATGCAAAATCAATACGCAAACTTTGACATTTACGGTTTCTCAAATAAAAGTTTTCATAGAACTCGTCTTTTTTAAATTTCGAACAACAAAGCGCTCCGTCAAAGTACAAAACGCCATTCCTCCATGCCAAAACTCTCCAGCAAAGTACAAAACGCCATTCCTCCATGCCAAAACTCTCCAGCAAAGTCCAAAACGCCATGACTTCATGCCAAAACTTTTTTTTTCTAAGTACACTTGCGTTTAGTTTCAACCATTTGCATTTGTGTTGACCAAGCACTGAGGCTGTACGCCATAGATTTTTTATTTATGTATTTCCTTGCATTAATTTGAGAAAAGCACTATGTAAGCCTCGGCGGAAATAGCAATTGCCTGACTCGTATTATTGAAATCCCTACTCGTCAGTCAATTGCTGGTTTTCCATGCCTCGACAACAATGTACTATTTTTTTAATAAGAACTTCGTGGTTAGTTTTTTCTTTTTAATAGACATTATTTTGACTGTTGGGAAAGAAAACGCACTAGTTCGGGAAAGGTAAAGAAAAAGCACGAGTGTGTAATAGTTCACATCCCGAACGCTATACATCCCTGCAATACGCCACTTTTTGAGCAACTGTATTAAAAAATTATTTTTAATAATGAATGGAGTAAAGTTGAGAAAAACCTACTTTGAATTAATGTAGGAGAAATTATTGTAGACATTTAAAAAAAAAAAAAAACTGAGTAAATAAAGCATCTCAACTCACAAAAGTTTTCCGCCGCCCAAGAGCACTAGTTCAACACAGCGGGTTTTATTGAATAAACACAAAACAGGAAAAGAACTTGCATTTTATTTAATTTCAATAAAATGAAGCGCCATCTTTAGCGCCATCTGTTATCGAGTAGCAATAACTATTAGGTGTCATTTTTTTTGCGTTTTATTTATGCAGTTAGTCAGGTTTTGAATGTAAAACATTGTTATAAAGATTCAGAATAAAAGTCCTTTGATTGGAAGGAATGTGTGAAGGAGGAACCATAGCTGGTAAAATCGGTTTGCTCAGAATAAATCTCAAAACTCGTTGGGTGCCTGTCTGCCGCACCGCACTCAACAGCATTTCGCTGTTGTTGATTATATTTTTTTATAAATCGATCGATTTATCATTATAATAATATATAAACGCGAAAGTTCGGATGGATGTTTGTTACTCTTTCACGTCTAAACGGCTGGAGCGATTTTAATAAAATTTGGTATGGAGGTAGCTGACACCCTGAATAAACACATGGGCTACTTTTTACCTCGGGAAAATGCCTGATTTCCACGGGAAAACTCAGAAAGCCGCGGGTGTAACCGCGGGGCGGAAATCTAGTTTTGACATATGGCACTATTGCGCAGCACTAGACTTGTGATATAAAAAAAAAACTCCGTGTGGACAGTGTGGGGAGGACACAATACGCGTCAATCTTTGAGCGAGAAATAAAATTCAACACGTAAAATGCAGAGCGTAATTCGTGTCATTCTTGACACCAAATACGGTCTGCATTTTTTGTGTCGCGGGTTATTTTCTGAACTTTCTCGATGCGCTCGAGTAATTGGTGACAGAAAATGTGCAAAATGTATTTCGCGACAAGAAAAATGCAGCAAATAATCCATGTTTTCAAGGAACTTCAATTACTGAGCGCATCGAGAAAGTGCGGCAAGTTTTGTACAGCGCGTAATTCGTGTATGTCATTGACCTTTCCTTAAGAGATGTGAATCATTCATAGCTGGCAATTCTGTTATCGATTTCTTTAACTTCTCGATTCTCATGACATTTATAGAAAATTTTAGATAAAGCAACGCGCGAGTGGGGGGGACGGGGGGCCCGCCCCCCGAAAAGGGGGGCTCGGGGCGCGCAGCCCCCCCCAATAAAAAAAAACAACTTCTATTAACCCCCACATCGCTGACAGTAGGTTATGTGAGGTTCCATAGTGACCCCCTGGAGCGAAGGAAGTGAGCGACCGAGCCGCAGAGGAGCAGCTGCTATACAGAAAACTTTCCTGTTGTTTAGGTTATGTTAGACTAATTTACTCACAATATCCTAGACAAAAAATCGATTTGGATTATGCAAAAAATTGATCTTGGTACAACTCTTGGTATTTGGTGTCAAGAATGACACGAATTACGCTCTGCATTCTACGTGTTGAATTTTATTTCGCGCGCAAAGATTGACGCGTGTGAATCCACGTCGATGACACGAATTACGCGCTGCACAAAACGGGCTGCGAGATACAATGTGAAAGATACTTGACGCACAATGTGTGCTAGCTACCCGTACCACAGTGTGTACACTGAGTAGATAATCACTGCAGTGCGTGTGTAGCAGAGATAATATAAATACACGGTGGTGTGTAGTAAAACGCAGCGCATCTCAGTAGCATAGTGCAAATCGGTCCTTATAAAAAAAAAAAAAGCTGCGCAGTGATTATCTACCTATATCTACTCATTCGATTTTATATCCTCTTTGTACTCACTATTAAGAAACTGTAAACTCTTGTGCTCCAAAATAAGTAGTGACCAAAATTAAGACTTGGCTTAAAGGACTTGAATCCAAGCCATAAAATATTCAAAAAAAAAAAAAAAAACCTCTTTGTACTGGAGTGGAGGTTTTGCGCGGGAACCGTAACGAATCACACGTATGGACTGAATTTCTGGCTTTCTAATTTAGTTTTTCGCGGTTATTATTGTGTTAGTGTAGTGGAATTAGCATAATAATGTGCCGGTAGTGAAATACAATGTGGTGAAAGTAAGAAATAAAGTACAGAAATCCTATATGGTTCGACTCGACACTCCCGCGTAAATCATCAGAGAGCATTAGATGGCGGCCACTCGCGATCTAATGAGTTCTAGGTTAGGTTAGGTTAGGTTGGGGTTTTGCGCGGGGGGCATGAAAAATCTGACGGACTTTGTTCCTCGCTCTTCTAAATTAGTTCCTTGCAGTGTTTGTTGTATTTAATGTGGTGGATTTAACATAATGATCTGCTGACGAGGAACAATATGGCGGGAGTAAGAAGCAAAGGAAGGCGCTACCGTACGATTCGGATTGTTATCTCCGCGCAAAAGTCTGTTGAGCATTGGAATGTGAATCACCGGCGCATTCCAATGACTTTTAGGTTAGTGTAGGTTAGATTAGGTATAAGAAGACAAAAGAAAATACACTCTGAAGACTAGGCTGCATGGGCTCACGCTCTTCGCCTTCCCAAACGGGAGAATATTAAAAAAAAAAAAAAAAAAAAATGTACTGGAGTGCGTTCACGGGCGCACCTAGGGGAAACCGTTAGAGCGACTTTTAATCTGACAGCTCGCGTAAACCCCCGTTCATGCACGCACTTGCACCTGTCAGGATGAAATTTCCCCTGACAGGCGCTTCAAAACGGGGCTGTATCAACTGTCAAAGTGAAAAGTTCCCCTAACCTTGCGCTAACCGTGCGCCCGTGAACGTACCCCTGGTACTCAGTTCAGTTCAGTAGCAGTTGGTATTGGTAGCAGTGTGCACTGAGCATAGGAAGGTTGTAGGTTGTGTTTTATAATATTTATTTTGGATTTATAATTTACGCGAGATTTTTATATTCTGTACGAGGTTTATATTACTTTAATCCACGACTTCTAAGTGGTGAGTTTCTGTGTCCAAATTATTTTAAATGACGTTATAAAGTATTTGTTGGGATTGTTGGTAAATAATAGGGAATAGGCAGGTGTCATATCCGTGCGTGATCCTACCTATTCTGTTGTGAATAGATCCAGATCCAAATTAGGTACTTTGTTTGGTTATTTATTAATGGTAAATTGTTGTAATTTATACCTACCTTCTCATATATTTTTGTTTTAGGTATATCTGTACTTAACTTACCTACCTGTTTATAAAAATAAACCGGTAAGGTTATCACAGGTTATCATCGGTCACTGACCTCTGGAGTCCGTTTCAAATAAATTACAAATACAATCCTGTTTACATTTTGCAGCATTTAGGTAGGTATAGGGAATATGTTGTTATTATTAAATAGATCGAATATGACCTCTGTCTGGCCCATTGCTCTGACTGACCACTGTTAGTCACTCACCACCAAAACGCCCAGCTAGTAGCGCCTTTGTTCTGTTTTGTCATGTTTTTGTGTAGGTATGTGTTACACACGCACGATCCCCAAATTCCCCGAATTCGCTCATTGGCCGAAAAAACAACACTTCGCGGATTTAGCAAAACAACCAATCCGCGAAATGTCTTGTTGTAGTTGTAGGTATAACGATCCAATCGACCATTTGCCGAATACGTTAAAATACCAGGTGTAAGGGACAGCTTAACGCAAACATTATAGGGGTTACCTAGTCATTTCATGAAACTGAACAACTTTGACCAGGAAAGTATCATCGTAATCATTTTTAATGGGAAAGTCAAAAAATATTTTCTTTTCCTGAAAGAATTTCCTTGTGAAAATTATTCAATTTCGTTGACTGAGCGATCCCTATCGTTTTGCGTTAAGCTGTACTTTACATCTAGTGGCTTAATGTCCCTCGCACTCGCTCCTGGTATTTTAATGACTTCGGCAATTGGCCGTTTGGTGTTTGCCAGTCCGCGGAATGATCGTTATACAACGCTCATTGGCCGAAATAAAAAGACATTTCGCGGATTGACTGTTTTGCAAATTTTGCAATGAACTATCCGCGAAGTGTCCCTTTTTTTCGGCCAATGATCCAATTCGAGGATTGTGCGTAACGTAACATATGCAATGCAACCCCGAATTTGCTCAGTGCCTGGAAAAAAGGGACATTTCGCGGATAATCCGCGACATTCGCGGACTAGCCACGGAGAGCGAATTCGGGGATGGTGCGTAACGTAACATGTACTTACAAGAAATATACTAATTTTATACATTCGTTACTAACTCTTTATTTATTTATCGTATGGCATTATTTGCTGCGAGGTCCAGAGGACAGGTGCAGCAGCCGGTTTTTGTTGCACTCTTAGCACGGCCCGGGGTCACGTGTAAGGTTTTTTTAAGGCAGTTCCTACGGACGTGGAGCAACATCGACCAGTAACGACCACTATCAGAAACAGTGACCGGGACCGACGGCTTAACGACCGACGGATTCAGCCTGCAATGTCCTAACCAAACTGGGGAAAATCTCACAAAGTGATAAATAGGCAAATATCAACGTTGTGTACGTGGACGCACTTTAACCGTTGATCGGGTTCGGGTATCAACATTCAACATCTGAAACGGGGCATACCGTATGGAGTGGCGAATTATTCAAAAATGGTCAAACACAAATTTTATTTGCAAATGATATTCTAAACTTTTAAATATTAAATAAATTGAAATTATTAAAACGCATTTAGCCGCGGGTGAAACCGCGATCAGTAAACTGGTAACGGTAACTTCGCAAAATGTCCCTTTGTAAAGAAAATAAGTCTTTTTAGTAGGCCTATCTATACTATTTGAACTAAATCTATTAAAAAAAAAGGGACATTTTGTGAAAAGGGACATTATGCGAAAGTGAAATTTTGTGAAAGGGACATTTTGCGATTAAGGGACATTCTGCCGAAAACTGATAGTGATAGGGCTTGCTCGCTCAATCAACGAAACTGAACAAATTTCACCAGAAAGTTCTGTAAAAAAAACAAAAAACATTCCAAATGACAGCCTCGATCAGACAATTATTTTTCTAGGAAAGCCATTTTTTTTTTCTGAAAGAATTTCCTAGTGAAACTTGTTCAGTTTAGTTCTGATAACCCCCTATCAGTTTGCGGAACGCTGTCCCTTACACCCGGTACAATAATAACCTGATTCTTTGATCTAGTGATCTGAGCATACTTATACAACGTGTAACAGAAAGGGTATATGCATCGAGAAATGTGTGAATCTACCCATGAAACTGAACAACTTTCCCTAAGGAACATAGGTCGAAAAACGAAAAATAAATTTTGACCTTCCATACAAAATACATCAGCTGATAGCGCATTTAGTATGGGAAGTCAAATTCTTTTTTTCGTATTTCGGCTTATGTTTCTTAGGGAAAGTTGTTCAGTTTCATGGGTAGATTCACACATTTCTCGATGCATATACCCTTTATGTTACACGTTGTATAGGTTGAACCAGGTTAAAATGGCACTTGTTGCACTAACCACTTGCATTTCTTCGAAAAGTACGGGACGAACGCAAAAAACTGTACCAAGAGCATAGACGCGAAACGAGGATCTAGTCTTGGACAGATGGTAAAAAAGAAGCGGACATACATAGATCGATAGGGTCGGGCCGATCACAAGCCGTCTAGATATTCATCCGCAAAGCTAGCGGCCACTTTATGAAAAAATAATCGTTACTCTCAATTTGCTAGTCGCAAAATACGGATTTTTTCGAAACTTTACATATAAACATACATTCAACTTCTATGCTGGAATTGAAGCGATAGAAAAACATGAATGTACCAGCTGCATCTCGTCTCGGGCATGCTGTAAAAACCAGCTAAGGGATTCCATCCAGGGTTTCAGTATATTGTAATTTAGGCGATTGGCTGACAACCTGTCATCATAGAGATACACATTTCAATCTAAAATTGCTCTTAATATTTGTTAGACGTGGCTAAAACACCTTTTACTAGGAGTTTTACCTGCTCTGCCTACCCCGTAAGGGATAGGTACTGACGTGACGTGACTTTATTTATGTACCTATGTATGTACATCCATCAATCGGGTTGGGCTAGTCAGTCTACAAGCCTTCATCCGTAGAACTAGAGCCACTTTATGAAACATAATCGTAACTCGCAAAATCAAATCATTTATTAATGTGAGTCACAAGTATAAATCAGTTGTTACAATCTATCTATTTATACATATAATAAATCTCCAGAGGGTTCGTGTCTGTACATTGAATATTTTTGTGAAAAAATAATTGCAATAGGCATTATTAACGACACCACGACCAAAACAATTTTTTTCAGAATTTTTGTCTGTCTGTCTGTAAGTTACCACATCACGCCAAAACCACTGGACCGATTTTGATGGGACTTTTTTATTTGACTATGTGTTACCTAGGTTCAAACTTAGGATAGAAAATAATCACGCCACCTGACTTAGGGGGTAGGCAGCAAGTAGTATTTTGTTTGTTTTTTAACCGATTTTGGTGAAAGTATTTTAATTCGACTGAGCGTTACCTAGACTTAAAGAAACAAAACAAATAATCACGCCACCTGACTTAGGGGGTAGGCAGGAAATTGCATTTTGATTGTTTTTTTGACTGATTTTTAAGGGTCTTTTTTATTCAACTGAGTGTTTTTTATTAATGGGCAGGTAGGATAGAAAGAAATAATCACGCTAGCTGACTTAGGGTATGGGCAAGAAATTAAATTCTTATTTTTACCTAGACTCATTGAATAAATTCTAACATTGAGCATAGCATTGAGTAAGTAAAGTACCTACCCCAGTTTGTATGGAAAACACGCAGTGTCGAACATACTGAAAACGCTTCTCCGCGCGTAGGAGCGGGATCAGGGTGTCCACTTTCTGGAAAGTCAGGGAAAAGTCAGGGAAGCTCAAGGTGGTCAGGGAAAGTCAGTGAAATCGAGGGGCCTCCTGGAAAGTCAGGGAAATATTTGATATTTTCAAATGTGATGGAAAAAAGAGCTGGAGCCGTATTTTTGAACCGCTCGAATCGAATTCGCATGCGAAAGAGCAACTTTCGCATGGCAATTTGTATGAAAATCGCATGCGATAGTTGCCCTTTCGTATGCGCATTGGAGTTCGAGTGGTTCAAAAATACGGCTCCAGTGTTTTCTTCCCAGTGATTGTAATATGAGGGATAAATTACAGCCCCGGACCAAATGAAGCATCCCAATGTGATGATCACATTTTAATTCTCTTGTGTTTATCTAATTATTTTCATAAAAAATCGGGCTAGCTTCGCTCGCGTTTTGTTTATATTGTTTTTTGGTGTTTATCATTTTGTGAAAAGTCAAGCTCGCATCGCTCCCATCATGTTTTAATTCTCTTGCGTGTTCATTTAATTATTTGCATGAAAATTGAGGCTCGCGTTACGTTTATTCCTTTTTATGGGTGTTGATCTTTTCGTGAAAAGTCAAAACATCACATTTTAATTCTCAGTCTGTGTGTTTATCTAATTATTTTCATGACTTTTTGTACGCGTGCGTAGTGTCCGTGATCTTTCTGCCATCACATCTATACGAGTCACTCATTGGCAGTTTTAACAGTTTTTCTCAAACATTGAAGGGAGGTGCCGTCCAAGGTTTTGCCCCGGTTCGAAAAAATCGTAGATTCGGGCTGATAAATTACATGCTCTAGCTAGCTAGTCTGACCCTTTTAAACAGACTATTGAAGCATTTTTGTTTTTAGGATTGATTGATAAAATAGCAGTGTTTTCTTCACAGTGATTGTTATATGAGGTCAGGGAAATTTGCTGAAGTCAGGGAAAGTCAGGGAAAAGTCATGTATTTTTTAAGCATCATGAGTTTGACACCCTGGGGATCTGCTAGCCCGCGCGCGGAAGGGTGTTTTTCATACAAAGACAAAGATCAGACAATGAGAAACACGCTTCCGCGCGCGCGCTAGCAGATTCCGAACGCGCGGAGAAGCGTTTTCAGTATGTTCGACACTGCGTGTGTTCCATACAAGCCGGGCGTACGAAGTCGCGGGCACAGCTAGTATAAAAATGTCCAATTGTGCTCTGCTTGTCGTAAATACGTTTTTTAATAACTTACATATGACGGAGCATCCGGTCATCAGGGATACTCTGAGGGTAGGTATTCTTCATAGTGGCCGGAGCAATGCAAACCGATTGATCAGGATGTCTCGCGGTTTAGGTTTAGGTGTAGGCCGACTCGTAGATACTCGGAACGCGGCACAATTGACATGGCGCGCCATGGCGTGGGCATTGTGGCTGTTCCCTTTTAATTTCCAAAGCCATAAACCCAAAATCAACACAATCCTTTTCATTTTCCTCTAGTCCAACTCTAGTCCTTCAATTCAATCGTACCAACATAATCATCATCAAATCCAAAGATATAGACTAAATACCATAGACAAGCGTACTTACTCCCTCGTAAGTAATATTTATGGTAAGGTCATAATCACCCCCCCCGCAGCAAGCGCAGCAAAAGTGGCTCCGCGCTTAATAAATCCTTAAAAATAGTGAAAGTTCTCCAATCTTAGCAAAAATTTGGTGGAATATTTGCGCTCCGAAAACAAAGTGAATAGTGCAAAAAGTTTTTCGAACTTGTGATTTCATAAATGTCAAAAAAGATAAGACAGGTGTTATGGTGTATGCAAAATGTCTCTGACCAGTACCAGTGTCAGTGAATACCGCTGATGAAATACATAAAAAAAAAACTGGTACGATATAGATGGCACCACATGCCGTAATGCTAGTATTGCTATAGCTTAATTTGTTAGCCACTCATGTCAAGCATGCCCAAGAACCATTCTTGGCGTTCCGTTATCTTAGAAATGTGAGTTGGCGCATTAGGAGTTTCCATTCTGGGCTTCAGCCTTGATCAATCTCCGACACATACATCAGACCCACCTTTGTAAGCCCGGATGGTGTAGTGGATACGGTACGGCCGCGGCCTTCTGTACCAATGTGTTTTTCGGTTTTCGAATTTCATGTGTACGTGTTTATTCGGCGCTTTTACGGTGAAGGAAAACATCGTGAGGAAACCTGCACACACCTACGAAGAAATTCAAAAGTTGTGTGTAACCTAATCTAGGATTGGGTCTGGTTTCCCTTCTAGGTTGCGGAGGTCAGATGGCAGTCGCTCTGTGAAAAAACCAGTGTCCTCGTTCAATCCCTTAGATAAGATAGCCGACCCCGTGAAATACGGGAAAATGGCTATTAAGATATATTATAAAAAAATATATTTGATATAGATATATTATTATAATAAATTATTATTATTAAGATATATTATTAACATATAAACAGCCAAATATATTATAATCCCACCTTTGTCCAGTAATGATATGATGGGGTACCTATTCTTCGTTATTTGAATTCGCTGTTTATTTAACTTTTTTTTATCGCGCTTTATTGTCAAAGTAAAATTTTAGTTATGGTATTTTGTATATTGTAATATTGTAACTTCGTAGGTATGTACTTAAGTATGTTATCAAAGTTATTTTTTTTATTCAAGTATGTTTTCGTTCTTTTCCTCAATATTTATTTGAGTTATGTGAATAAATACCAACTTATTTATTAATTAACTTCAATGCTCTATAGTTGTGTAATAGAATGCAGTAAAAAAAGTAATTATTTTGTATTTTTGAACATTTTTGATAACCTTGTTTACACACGTACGCAACACACTGTTTATATATTCTTCCTTAAAATAATTCAAAAAACAAAACAATGGGTTTGAGTTTAAAAAAATATATTTAAGGTGACTTTCTATAAGATTTTTTTGCACTCACAGTGCTATTTTATTTCTGAAAATATGGAAAATAACACATCAAAAATTGAACCACCGTTTGAACCTGCGTCTTTAGAATTGGAATACCTACCGCCGCAACGCTCTAAAGCCGGCTACGCACTATCCATCGCGGCTGTACGTCCCGCCAAGGCCACGGCGCTGGATGTAGCCTACGCACCATCGTGCACGAAAAATTTGCTGTACAGCCAGCTTGTAAAAATGAATCAGACGTACCAGTATTGCCAGATGCCCGCGAGTCTAAGTCGCCCAACTTTGTATCGGAAGTAGCCCAAAAGGGCTTATTTGTATGGGCTTCAACGTTTTCTTGTCGCCCAATGTCGGATTTTGAGTAGCCCAAACGCCATTCATTATTTGTATGAGGCTTTAACGTTTTCTTGTCGCCACTGGAGGCCCTGAAGTAACCCGAACGGCGACAAATCGCCCAATCTGGCAACCCTGTGACGTACGTCCGCGCTACTCACTATCCATCTGCTGGACGGTCGCGGTGGTGGGGGCGCTTGCTGGAAGCAAAATTGATCCAGCACATCCAGCAAGGTAATAATAATAATTATTGACGTACGTCAAGCCTATTCACTGTCGTTTTTCGTCGTGCATCGTGCATGACCTTGGCGGGACGTACAGCAGGATGGATGGTGCGTAAGGCGTTTATACCACTCATGACGATTAATCTTGGACGAAACAACCTCTGGACGCGAAACGCATAGAAAAGAAAATGTATGTAAGCAAACGACACATACCAGCCGAACAAATACCATAAGTACTGGCTACTTAACATATCTGCTTATATTTTAACCCTTCTAAAAAAATCGGGTTATAGTTAGAGTGAGAGAGTACAGTAGGATGAAACAGAATGAATGGGCAATGCGATTGGCGGAGGCCTCGACATATAATCCGACTCATTAGAGAATGTCAACATTTTAAAGCTAGTTATTATAATTAATACTGATTTGTTTTTGCAGAAGATGCCGCTGCTACTTCTTCTCTGCTTGCTGGGGTCGACTCTGTCTCTGCCCCTTGACAAAGGTACTCCAGCTTCGTGTGGCTACGAGGTAGGCTATAAACTAAGCAAAGTGGTTATTTTCCTTAACTGTAGAATAGCACTGTTACATTTTAACTTTTTTGACATAAGAAAAGGATAGCAAATAAACACATATCTACTTTGATATTTTGACGCAGCCACGAATGACGCGCGCTCCAACTCCAACCACCACGCAACGCAGCCGTAGCGCGCGTTGATTTGAACCATAAACGTATTTCTAGGGCATTATGGGCGCTGGTTGTATATCTTAAAATCTACTTGCTAATCTGTCGGCTCTATACGCCTTAACAACACGCTCTTAAATGAAGAGTCAAAGATCATGTTTATCTAAATATGTAGGTATTATATATTTTGCTATGATAAGAACTGTCCGTTATATGTTTTATCAGAATTTGCGTTTCTATTATCTCAAAAACAAGTAGGTATGTTATACATACAAGAATACAGGGTGTTAATAATGGTGATGTCTCGAAAACTGAAAGGGGTTACGCAGTTAACGAAACTAAACAACTTTCACTATAAGAAGTTCTTCTGGGAAAATACAAAATGACTAAGTATGACAGTTATATATTTAATCCATTTTAATTTTGTTTTAATTTTCCTGTCCATAACTAGTCGTCTATTTATGGCTACCTATGTCTATAATGGGTTGTCCATTTAAGGGTCTCGTCCATAACTAGCTGTCCATTGATAGAGGTACCGTGTCCAACACTGGGGATTTTGACACTTTTTTTTTATTTCTTTATTATGTTGTCAAGCCATACGTTTTTTTTAAGGCGGATACACAGAAAAACATGTTTAGATATTCCCCTGACTAATGAAACAAATTTATTCGCGGTAATTTTTTTATTTTTTGTACTTTAATGCATTTGAAAAATACCATTTCCTTAATGTGTCCATTATTGGGTACCTTACCTTAGCGGCGTACAAATTTATTTGGAACGGTAATTTGTTTTTCATATTTCGGCCCATGTTGTTTAGATACATGGGTATAGGGTAGATTTATGATTCATACCCTAAAATATGGACTTCAATATATTTTTACACATTATGACATAAAAAAAATTTGGCTCATCTGTTATGGTAAATGTTAAGGTCGTTGACCTTTGAGGGATCTAAATAAGTTATAAATAGTAATACATATTTTTTTTTTTTTTTTTTTTTTTTTGTTAGCCTGGGATGTCCCACTGCAGGGCAAAGGCCTCCCCTTTCTCCTTCCACATTTCGCGATCTTGGGCCATGTTTACCCAGTCCCTGTCAAAGGCATCTAGGTCGTCACGCCACCGTTTTCTTGGTCTTCCTCTTCCCCGCCGGCTATCGAGGGGAACCCACTCTGTTGCTAACCTGGCCCATCTATCTGGGTGCATTCTGCATACGTGACCCGCCCAGTCCCATTTCAGTTTTGCCGTCTTCTCGGTTACATCAGTGATTATTTAAAAGAGCCTCAATCTCATGGCAACAGAGGGGCATTGAAGTCGGCGAAAAGAGGCTTACAAACCTGCGTTTCGCCGACGACATTGTACTTTTTGCACCGACTGCTCGGGAACTTCAGAACATATTACAAGAAGACCGGAGAGAGGCCTTTGCCCAGCAGTGGGACACTAATGGCTAAGATAAGATAAGATAAGATAAGAGCTCGGCAAGCCGCGAGGTTGGACTTCAGATGAATCGATCAAAGACCAAATTAATGACCAACAGCGCAAAACATAGGGTAACGGTAGACGGGGAGGATATACAATATGTCGAAGAGTACATTTACTTGGGCCAGCTAGTCTCTTTCAACAACCGGCAGGACAAAGAAGTCGAACGCCGTGTCGATAATGCTTGGAAGAGCTACTGGTCCATGAAAGACTTAATGAAAGGCGATCTTCCTTTATCTTTAAAACGCAAACTCGTAGACATGTGTATCTTACCCGTCCTAACCTATGGCGCACAGGTCTGGTCTTTGACTGCTTCTCAGAAGTCCAAACTGGCGGTTTGCCAGCGAGCGATGGAGCGCAGCATACTTGGGGTGAAAAGATTGGACAGAGTCCGTAACACCACTCTGCGCTCCAAGACGCGCATCACTGATGTAATACATATTACAAACCATTATTGCCCTTATCTTTAAACTTAACCTGCTTATCGTAAATCGCCTATGTCCTAATTACCCAGTCATTCTGGCTAAAATTTAGCCTTGTCGCGGGAATCGAACGGTTTTTTTTGAAAATTGGCATACTTACGAATTATGGGTCACTCTATTTAAAAAAAAATAGTGGTGGTCCAGGACCATGTGGATTCGCAGCCATCTTGAAAAAAACCCCCAATTTCCAGATATCATAGATAGCGGGAGGGTCCTCGAACTAACTTTGGAGCGAATGAATTTAAATGAATTGAAATGAATTTATAAACACATATAAATGTACCAGCAGCTTTTTCCCCGGGGCTTACTGTAAAAGCCATAATGGTCCACGAGTTTTGGTCCGTACGTCGCAGAATGTCCCTATCGCAAAATGTCGAATTTTTTATCTTATCCATACAAAATTGTACATGATTCCATTAAATTTTTTTGTGCTTAAGGTTACAAGTAATTACTTTTTTACAACCTGGACGTAAAACAACTTCTTTTTCTAGAGCTGCAACCAACACAAGCCTGATGTACTAAACGTGCACATAGTAGCACACACGCACGACGACGTCGGATGGCTCAAGACTGTTGACCAGTATTACTACGGAAGTAAGTACATTATACAGTTCAATTTCGTTGACTGGCCATGGATGGGTGACCGTAGTAGTATACAACTCGAGCATTTCCGTGTTCGGAAAGCACGTTAAGCCGTTATCATAGATATTAGTCGTTGAGCTATGAAATGTCAGAGACCATTATTATGCAGTGGCGGTTTGAAAATTGACATCTGGGTTGGCCATTAACTTGGCAAAAGCCTAATTGCATTGGATCTGGTTTCCCTTCTGGGTTGAGGAGGTCAGATGGCAGTCGCTCTGGGTAAAAACCAGTACCCTCGTTCAATCCCTTAGATTTAGGTAGCCGACGTAGCCGACCCCGTGAAATACGGGAAAAAGGCTAGGGAGGGAGATGATAAATAAATATATGGTTTAAAGGAACGCAGTACTTTTTTAACACCCTGTATTTTGTTTTACAGCCCGTAACAACATTCAGCACGCAGGTGTCCAGTACATCATAGATTCAGTCGTGAGGGAACTGTGGAATGATCCCAAAAGAAGGTTCGTAAACCTATTTAATTTGAACTTGCACCGCAGCATACCATCCATACATGTTCGGACTAAGCGCTACCAAAAAATCTTTCATAATGCGCACGACAAAAGGTGACAAAAGAGTGGAACTACCGGTGTTTACGAATACATAAAAGACCCAACACTTCAAAGTAAGAGTAGGTATACAATCATCATCTGGGTATGGTTGCTCCATTGCAGACTCGTCTCTGTCGCCCCCACCTAGACTGTCAAGAACAAACCCACAAAACTGCTTCTGTGGTCTACAACTGCCTCCGTGGTCTAGTGGTCTGAGCCGTGGGCTCACGATCCGGAGGTCCTGGGTTCGATTCCCAGGGGGGGAACACGAAGTTGATATTTGTATATTTATCACTTTGTGAGATTTTCTCCAGTTTGCTTAGGACAATGGAGGCTGAATCCTCCTGATTGTCTGGAAGAAAACGGATTCCGTGCTTCGAAGGGCACGTTAAGCCGTCGGTCCCGGTCACTGGATTTCTAATAGTGGTCGTTACTGGTCGATGTTTCTCCACGTACGTAGGAACTACCTTAAAAACCCTACACGTGACCCCGGGCGGTGCTAAGAGTGCAACAAAACCGGCTGCTTCACTGTCCTCTGGACCTCGCAGCAAATAATGCCATATTATAAATAAAATAAATAAACAAAAAAGAGAAAGGATTTTTGAAAAAAAAAAAATTGTAATATTTTTGCTTTTTGTAATATTTTTGCGCTCCCGGCTTCTCATATCGTTTCTTCAAACTGTGATACGCAATTAAGGGTCTATGTGCTCGCGGCAACTGTCCCTTTCAAACCAATGACAGAATGCGCGCTCTGTCCTTTTCTAGCATGGGGCTGTTTCAAGCCGATTTCATATATTTTTGCATATATCTCAATGTATACAAAAAGTATTGAAAAACAGAGTTGATCATGATGTTCTTCATAATTATACGGTGATTTCGATATAACATTTGCTGTTTCTAAGCTCATAGAAATGTCACAGTTGTTCAAATTCGGCATTGAGACGCCAGATTTTCATGTTATTTCTGATGATTTCCTGGTGTAATCATAGTATTTTTAGATTATATCTATGAATCTAGTTGTTCTCCATATTTTAGAGAAGCTAACCATATATAGATTTATTGAAAATTCAACTATTAACTATACTAACAAAGTCAAATGCCGGACCGTGTTTAGCCCGATTTAGAGTACTTCCTAATACTTACTCTGTATAATTCTATGTTTTCAGATTTGTGTACGTAGAATCGTTTTACTTCTTCAAATGGTGGCACAAGCAGAGCGACGAGACAAAACAGAAGGTAAACTTATTTACTCCGATTTGCTCGGAAATTGCTTCATTATTTAAAAAAAAACAAAGCGTACATTCACTAAAACGTAGTGTATTTATATTATCTTTGGTCATATTTAGCTATTTGGAAGACATCTCCCCTTCTTTATTTTTTTTTAAATTCACAATTCAAAACTAGAAACAGGCGGATACCAAAAAACAAAAAGTTTGTATCTCGAAGCCCACAAAATGATACTGGCCTCTTACATTTTTGGCAGTATGTGCGTGCTTTGCTTCATTTGCCTCTTTTATATTTTTAAGTAAAAAATATGGCAAAATCAACATGTCCGCGCGAATTCTTTTTCGTTCTTTGATTTATTTGACTTATTTAATGTAAATTAAGTGTCTAGTGTTTTCGATGTAATGTGTAACTGTATTAATATGTGTTTTGTTTGTTTGTGTTCTGTTCGAATGGATGATATGATGACACTTCAAATGTTTTAAGATACCTTCTCATGTAAGTGATATCGTTCTTTATCTTACAAGGATTTTTAATTTTATTTTCCTCATAGGTGTAGTATAAAGCACTATGTATGTATAGTATAACTCGGAAGAAAATGCGATTCCCAACTCGTGTGTATTGAGGCCCTCATGGTCATGTTCTCCCCTCAATAAACAATGTACTATTTTATGTTACACCCTGAATATCAATCGGGATGGAATAGCCTACTTTCACCGCAGGAAAACCTTGATTTCCAACGGCTTAACGTGCCTTCCGAAGCACGCAAACGCTGAGTTGTATACCACTACAGATCACCTCCATGGCCCGGACACGGAGATGATTGCTTTACATTCATAATCGGAATGAATAAACTAACCACTTGACCGCGAGCGCTTCTACCCCACTTAATTTAAAAAAAACGTATATTTTCAGGTTCGGACTTTAGTGCAAGAGGGGCGTTTGCAATTCGCCGGCGGAGCGTGGAGTATGAATGACGAGGCCGCCGCGCACTATCACTCAACTATAGACCAGTTTACATTCGGACTCAGGTAATTATTTGTTGACTTTGAACTCACGTGACCTTTGATGACCATAGTGCAAGAGGGGCGGTTGGAATTCGCCGGCGGAGGGTGGAGTATAAACGACGAGGCGGCCTCGCATTATCACTCAACTATAGACCAATTTACATTCGGACTCGGGTGATTATTTGTTGACCTTGACCTTACGTGACTTTTGATGACCTTAGTGCAAGAAGGACGGTTGCAATTTGCCGGCGGAGTGCGGAGTATGAACTACGAGACGGCCGCGCATCATATCACACAATTATAGACCAGTTAACATTCGTAATCAGGTAACTATTTTTTGACCTTGAACTTGACCTTAAGCTAACGTTATCTTTGATGACCTTAGTGCGAAGAGGGCGGTTGCATGGAGTATGAACTCAGTGATATTAATTGAGGCAAGTAACATTTAGTTAATATTCTTACCTCAATCAATATCGTGCTACCACGCGCTCGCCACACTCGCCATATCAGTTAATTTTCTTACCTCAATCAATATTTTGATATCACGCGTTTGCTACACTCGCCCTATAAGTTAATATTCTTACCTCAATCAATATTGTGATATCACGCGTTTGCTACACTCGCCCTATAAGTTAATATTCTTACCTCAATCAATATTGTGATATCACGCGTTTGCTACACTCGCCCTATAAGTTAATATTCTTACCTCAATCAATATTTTGATATCTCGCGCTCGCTACGCTCGCCATATAAGTTAATATATTTACCTTAATCAATATTGTGATATCACGCGTTTGCTACACTCGCCCTATAAGTTAATATTCTTACCTCAATCAATATTTTGATATCTCGCGCTCGCTACGCTTGCCATATAAGTTACTATTCTTACCTCAATCAATATTGTGATATCTTGCGCTCGCTACGCTCGCCTTATAAGTTAATATTTTTACAGCCTTATTTGGCACAGGCTCTATGTTTTGTCACAGACTTCCATATGTTTGTTACCAGACTGCTAAACGACACGTTTGGCCAGTGCGGCATGCCGACGGTCGGTTGGCAGATCGACCCGTTCGGCCACTCGAGGGAGTTCGCCTCTCTACTCGCGGCCATGGGATATGACGGTGTCTTCTTCGGCAGAATAGACTACCAGGTAAAAGGTGTTTCATACATTGCCTAAGGATATAAATGACTTGCCCTATTCAAAGTGTAACAAGGTGTGAATCTGCCCATGAAACTGAACAACTTTCTCTAAGGAAAGGAACATAGGTCGAAATACGAAAAATTTGACTGCCCTTTCTAAATGCGCTATCAGCTGATGCATCTTGTATGGAAGGTCAAATACCTACCTATTGTTTTCGTATTTCGACTTATGTTCCTTAGGGAAAGTTTTTCAGTTTCATGGGCTGATTCAGAAGATTATTTAACGCGTTATTTAGAATTTATTTATTACATAAATAAACAAACTGTGCAATAATTTTATATTGCATGCCAATATTGGTCAAGTGTGTGTACCACCACATTTAAAGCAAATAAACGATTGATTGATTGACAGGACAAGGAGAACAGAATGAACAAGAAGACTATGGAGATGCTGTGGCGGGGTGATGATGATCTTGGTGAGCGAAAACTAATCTCGATTGTGAAAATCGCATTTCGTAACTAACTTCCATGCTGGACTCGGAGTGATAGAATGTGCCAGCTGCATCTCCTCCCGTGCGTTCTGTAAAAATCAGCTAAGGGAATCGAGGGTGTCAGTGTATTGCAATTTAGGCGATAGCCTGACAACCTGTCACATATAGCAATAGATATACACAATCTCCTGTATAATAACCCTCAAAACTTGTCAGATTTGGCGGAATTACCTTTATTTAGGTCTTTTTTGCTCTGCCTTCCCCAACAGAGATAGAGGCGTGATTTAATGTATGTATGTATGTTTCAAAATGCTCGCTCAATTCTGGTAGCTCCATTCCTTAAGTTAGCGCTGTCTTTTTCTCAACTTTGACATTAGAACGAGATAGCAAATAAACGCATGACTGATATTCCGAATCTAACGTAAAATTGCTTACATGACGTAAAATAAGAGAGCATGTTTAAGCGTCTTACGTCAGATTAGGAATGTCAAAGTCATATGTCAAAGTTGAGAAAAAGACGGCGCTAACTTAAAATTAGTTAAAGAATGATGCCACCAGAATAGAGAGCAAATGACCCTGATTCACAAACAAATCCTTCAGGAAAAGAAAATTTTTAATTTTGTAAGTAAATTTATTTTTAGATTGCTGCCGATTCGGTTACAGAACCAACTTAACTTATTTAAGTTTAGTCCTGTCACTTTCCATCTCGAGCGAACAGAAAAGGATGGCAAATTTTAGAAAGTGACAGGACTAAACTTAAATTAGTTAAGTTGAAGCTGTTTACCAATCGAGGCCATTGTCTTTGATGTCATTCAAATAACTGTTTTTATTTATTAGGTATAAAGCTTAAACTAATACAAATCTGTTAAACAATTTTAATATATGTTACGCACAATTCCCGAAATCGCTCATTGGCCGGAAAAATGGATCATTTCGCGGATGGGCAAATGCAAAGCGCACAATCCCCGAAATGCCCTTTTAATTCGGCCATTGAGCGTTATAAAACGATCATTGATGATCATTCCGCGGACTGGCAAACACGAAACAGCCAATTGCCGAATTCGGGGTTTGGCATGTATGTAAAACGACCAATCCGCGGAGTGGTATTGACAAAATGCCAGACCCCGAACTACATTTAATAAAAACTATGTCATGGGTCGTTGGGTCAACATGGGTCATGTCTGCGGGGATGAGTTGTCAGTACGTGGTTAAGTTATCAGTGCGTGATGAGTTATCAGAACGGGGATGAGTTGTCAGTGTGGGATAAACTGTCAGCGCGGGATGAGTTGTCAGTAGGGAATGAGTTGACAGTGCGGGGATGAGTTGTCAGTGCGGGGATGAGTTGTCAGTGGGGGATGAGTTGTCAGTGTGGGGATGAGTTGTCAGTGTGGGATGAGTTGTCAGTGCGGGGATGGGTTGTCAATGCGGGGATGAGTTGTCATAGCAGGGATGAGTTGTCCTCTCATCCCGCACTGACAATTTATCCCCGCACTAACAACTCATCCCTGCACTGACAACTCGTCCCCCACTGACAACTTATGATGCGCTGACAATTTATCCCGCACAGACAACTTATCGCGCTCCGACAACTCATCCCGCACTGACAACTCACCCCGCACCGCACTGATAACTCTTCCCCGCACTGACAACTCATCCCCGCCGACACGACCCATGTTGACCCGACGACCCATGACAGCGTTTTTTTTATTTAGTTCGGTATCTGGCATTTCTTCTATGCCATTTTGCGGTGTGGTTGAACCAAAAACTGCTTACTTCGCGGGCTGGCATTTCATCAGTACCACTCCGCGGATTGGTCGTTTTACATACCTGCCAAACCCCGAATTCGGCAATTGGCTTTTTCGTGTTTGCCAGTCCGCGAATGGTTGCTTCAAAACGCTCAATGCCCGAAATACAACCGAAATAAAAGGACATTTCGGGGATTGCGCGTTTTGCATTTGCCAATCCGCGAAATGATCCTTTTTTCCGACCAATGAACGATTTCGGGGATTGTGCGTAACATATACACATATTAGGTCGTTACATATGAAGTTGCCGTTTAGTATCAAAAAAGTTAAACAACTTTTTTTTAAATTAAGTTATTTCACTTAAAAACATACAGAGATAAGACTTAAATATTAAGTATTATTATAATAATAAAGTACCTATAGATTATCTGCAGATATATGGGAAACCTAATTAACATTTTTGGGGATATTTTTGGCACTCACAAATGCTATTTTTTTTCTTACTAGCTTTCCGCCCCGCGGTTTCACCCGCAGCTAAGAGTTTTCCCGTGGGATTGAGTTCCCGCGCTGATCCTACCTTTAAAATTGACGGAATTTCAATACAAACTTCCATCCCCTATTTAACCCCCTTAGGGGTGGAAAATACAAAAACGCTGAAACACGTGTTCATTATTTTTTAATCTTTAGCTCAAAAACAAAATTGGAAGATCCTGCCATCAAAATTGACGGAATTTCCTTACAAACTTCCATCCCCTATTTAACCCTCTTAGGGGTGAAAAATACAAAAATGCTGAAACACGTATAAATTATTTTTTAATCATTAGCCTAAATACAAAATTTGAAGATCCTACCTTCAAAATTGACGGACTTTCATACAAACTTCAACCCCCCTTTTTACCCGTTTAGGGGGGGAAAATCCGGAAATCCTTTCTTAGTGGGAGGTTACGTTATAAGAGGAACTTGCTCTCTAAGTTTAACGATTCTAGCTTTAGTAGTTTAGGCTCTGCGTTGATGAATCAGTCAGTCAGTCAGTCAGTCAGTCAGTCAGTCAGTAAGGACAAACGATTTTATAAGTTTAGATAAATATGAAAGAAAGAAAATAATAAATTCGCCTCGGGCCACGACCTCAGGCAGGATTCGAACCTGCGCCTCTGGATTGCCGGTCCATTGCACTACCAACTATGCTACCGAAGAAGCGACCAGAGTAACGAAATTAGTATAGTCTTTCTTCTGAGTCTTTCTTATGTACACGTCATAGCGACGTTTTAGCGACATCTAGCCGTGTTGCGTAAGAACTACACAGGGCCTAAATAACCTAATTAACATTATATATATATTTTTTTAAAATTTAGTTATACGGGATGTAATGGACAGCGTCCCACAAACTGATAAGGGTTGCTCAGTCAACCAACTCAGGCAAGGCAAATATCGAATGGGAGTTTTTTTGCACGATACTTGTGAGTTCCTGCAGAGGGCGCTGAAACTGGCTAAGAAAACGTTTCTTTGCACGGAAAAGTCTATTGACTATTTATATCGTTTCTAATTTTGTCAAATCAATCTTTTTATTACATATCCGAAAGCTGTATTTTACTTATCTTTTATCTGTAGTAATTTTTTTAATAAAGCAGCACTAAGAATAGCTTTCTAAACTATAAATACACTAAAACTTATTTGTCACATTGCGTGAAACGAAAACGTCAAAACAACGTTATACGACCTGTTAAAATGTTAGCCGCGTACAACGCCATCTATTGCGGAACTGAAAATTTTAAACTTGTTTTAACTTTTTTGGCTAAATGGGCCAAAAAAATAGTGTGCATTAATGTGCATGTAATGTGCACTTTATGTGCAGATAAGACCACATAAATGCACGTTAAAAGCACGTTAAGTGCACATTTAGCGCACGTTAAGAGTACATACGTGCTCATTAAGTGCACATTGAGTGCAAATAAGTGCACATATAACAACATAACATAAGTCACAAATCGATATCACTATACAGAGTGTAAAAAAAATGACTACGTTCCTTTAAACCACATGTTCTACTGATGATACCAAACAAACTTTCCCAAAGCACAAAAATAGCTCGAAATAAAATTTTGCCTTGTCCATACAAAACTGCAGATCTCGGAGAGCATCTTTGTATGGAGAAGGCAAATTTATTTTTTATACTAATATTATTTCTTCCTTGGGAAAGTTGCTTGGTATCATCAGTAGAACATGTGGTTTAAAGAAACGTAGTACTTTTTTTTACATCCTGTATAGTGCTATCGATTCGTTGAGGGCACGACTTATATTATAACCCGCGCACATAAAGGATCTGTAAATGGTGGCCGCTCTCATGCGTTCTCGCTCACTCTCTATTAGATCACGAAGTGAGGAGAGGCCGTTTTCAGATCCTTTCTTTATTTGCGCGGCTTATACACGTTTTAATCTGAAAATGCCTTCAATTGAAATTGCCTTCTATATTTTGTCAAACATGCATGGGGAAAACACCCCGAACACCGTCGTTGATGCTCTGCCTACTCCCTAAGGGTTACAGGCGTGACTGTATGTATTTAGAATGTCTTTTTTTAACAGGCGCCCCGTCCGACATCTTCGCGGGTGTTCTATACAACTTGTACCAGCCCCCGTCCGGGTTCTGTTTCGACGTGCTATGTTCCGACGCGCCCATTGTAGCCGACAGAGGAACGCCCGAATATAACGTCGACAAGAAGGTAATTAATAGTAAATATTCAAACTTATTATTAAACTTCCATGCTGGACTGGGAGCGATAGAAAAACATAGAATGTGCCAGCTGCATCTCCTCCCGGGCGTGCTGTAAAAACCAGCTAAGGGATTCGAGGGTTTCTTTTTCATACAAAGATGCTCTCCGGGATCTGCAGTTTTGTATGGACAAGGCAAAATTATATTTCGAGCTAAAAATTTTGTGCTTTGTGGAAGTTGTTTGGTATCATCAGTAGAACATGTTGTGGTTTAAAGGAACGCAGTACTTTTTTTAACCCTGTATACAAGTTCCAAATAAATCTAGTATACTAGGTAACTTTTTACCTAGTAGTTTCGCCCGGGAAAATATTTTCTTCATTTCTTCCATGCTGGACTGGGAGTGAGAGAAAAGCATACAATGTGCCAGCTGTTTCTCCCCTCGGGCATGCTGTAAAAACCAATAAAGAGATTCGAGATATAAAATAAAGTAAGCCCTCCCTCCCATACAAGAGCCGTGAACTTTTTATATGGGAGGGCCAATTTGTTTTTTTCATATTTCGTCCTGTTCCTTGTGGAAAATTGTTCAGTTTCATGGATAGGTGTGAGCCCTAAACTTTGTATAGCAATTTTTTTTACATCTTTTCCTTGAATGATTAGGCCTATACGATGACTTATTTCATTCATTCATAGGTATCAGAATTCCTTGAAGTCAGCTCGAATATCTCGCGATCTTACGCGACGAACAACATTCTTATCACAATGGGAGAAGACTTCCATTACCAAGATGCATTAATGTGGTTCTCCAATTTAGATAAACTTATACAGTGAGTTCGCGTGCGATTTCACGTTTACGCTATCTCTTATGCAACCGATCTCGTGTGCATGCTATCTCGTATATAAGCGATTTCACGTTCACGCGTTCACGCTATTTCGTGGTAAGTATGAGATTTCAAGTGCACGCCATCTCTTATGGAAGCGACCTCACGAGCACGCTATCTCGTATGCAAGTGATTTTGCGACCACAGAATCTCGTGGTGTGCATGAAATTTCACATGCACGCATTCTTGTATGCAAGCCATCTCACGAGCACGCTATCTCGTGATGTGCATGAAATTTTACGTGCACGCTATCTCGTACGCAAGCGACCGCACGTTCTTGCTATCTCGTATACAAGCGATTTCACGTTCTTGCTATCTCGCATGCATGCGATTTCGCGTTCACGCTATCTCGTATGCAAGCGATTTCACGTTCACGCTATCTCGTGCTGAGCATGAGATTTCACTTACACGCAATCTCGTTTGCAAGCGATCCCATGTGCATGCTGTCTCCTATACAAGCGATCTCACGTTCACGCTATCTCGTCTGAAATGACTACCTCGATCAAAAACCAAAAGCTACCTAAGTATTTCAGTTTCCCGGTACGCTGTCCCTTACACCCGTTATAATCGCCATACGATGATGATCAATATACCTAGTAATTATAACTTTTATTTGTCTCAAGGTGGGTGACTTTCTCCACGTCGTGCATTATATGTCGCAAGCGTATGCAACTAGAAATGTACTGGTGACTATGGGAGGTGACTTTAACTATCAAGACGCGCTTATATGGTTCGACAACCTGGACAAGCTTATTGCGTGAGTCTTGCATTATTGACGGCAATTCGGTAACAACATGACTTAACTAAATAACAAAATAACAGGCACAAGAGACATCCCACCTTAGGTCTCACGGTGTGCAACGCACTCTGCTATTTCACTATGATCTAGTGGGATAGCAGTAGGTGTTATAGGCTACGGTGCTGCTTGCCATCATGTGGGCCGGTTGCTTTGTTGCCACTGTATAACATAAACAAAAAAACTTATCTAAAATTATTGCCGTCTCTTTCTGTTTCTGTTCTCTCATGATAGAAAGTGACAGGTTTGGACTTGTATTAGTTAAGTCGTGTTATTTGGAACGCCGAATTGTACCATTGTTTCAATTGAGGTTGTTTCGTCCAAGCGCTCATATCTGTTTTCATTGCATGCTACTAAAACGCGAGTCGGCAATGCATGTAAAAAATACTTGGGTTCTATGTAAAAATAATGTGTAGGTACGTTATCAATCATCTGCATCTGCTTTTTGAGCACATCTAATCAGGAGCCGTATTTTTGAACCGCTCGAATCGAATTCGTTACTCTTTCGCATGCCAATTTGTATGGAAATCGCATGCGAAAGTTGCCCATTCGTATGCGCATTAGCTTGCGAGCGGTTCAAAAATACGACTCCAGGACGTAACAAAAAAGCTATACGGGGTGTAAGGGACAGCGTCCCGCAAACTGATGAGAGTTGTTCAGTCAACCAAACTGAACAACTATCACCGTATACAAAGTGACCGCCTCGGTCCGAATATTTGTATGGAAATGCATTTTATTATTGATTTCCTGAAAAAGATCCTGTGTAGTAGTAGAACTTTAGACCAAAACTCAAACCCCTACCGTTTATGAGATCCAAATGGGCTTGCTGGAGAAACGTTTCCCCAGCAAGCCCACAGATAATCGCGTATAACTCCTTTCATATTCGAGTTTCAAAGTTGATTTTTTGGAAGCAGATTGCTCCAATTATGCTCTAAATCTAGAGCTATAATACATGTTACTACTCTCAACGGTACCTGAGATCTAGCATGGGCTGGCTGACGGGAATTTTCACAGCCGGCCCACGGTTTTTAGCTTGCAGCGTCGTTCCTATTGATGCTCCAATTTACTGACTACAATATATGGGTGCTGTAATTATGCTCCAAAGTCTAAATCCTGATATATGATAAAAACACCTATCTCGTTTGGACTGGCTGGAGGGACGCACACGACAAAACTAGTTGGTGGTGGAATAAGTAGGTATTATTATCTTAAAAAGTATGGCACAAAGAATTCTGATACTTTTGATGAACAAACACATTTCTGCCTAGTAATCATCACTACCATGTGCCGCCATGCTGCTGGGAGTGATAGAAAAACATAGAATGTACCAGCTGCGTCTCCTCCCGGACATGCTGTAAAAACCAGCTAAGGGATTCGAGGGTTTCAGTGTATTGTAAATTAGGCGATGGGCTGACAACCTGTCACTACAGCAATACATTTATCTATCTGAAATAACCCTCGATACTTGTCAGACGTGGCAAAACGACTTATGTATGTAATCATCACTAATCAGACAGGAAATAAATCCATACCATACAAACTGATAATGGCTACAATTTATCGAAAACACGATTTAACTGACAGAATAACTACCTGTCATTTTCTGTCATGAATAGAGAACAGGAAGGAACGGAACTACAGACGAACAAAAATCCTGTCAAATCAAGAAACTGTCGATAAGTCTTGGTCAAAATCCTTTTGTTTAAAGTATTCTATTTAATCTAACTAACAGGATTAGTATAAGTTCGTCTATAGTACCGTCCCTTTCTTTTCTCTCATGACAGAAAATGAGAGGTGACATACTTATTTTGAGAGCGTGTCCGGTCTCGACTTTTCTATGTGCCAAGTAGAGGTCGCCACGCCAAGGTGATAAAACTGGTTTTAAAATTAACTGACCAAAATTTTGGATGTGTAGCTACCCATGAAACTGAACAACTTTCCCCAAGAAACATAGGTCGAAATATGAAAAAAAAAGTACTTTCCCATACGAATGGTGTCAGCAGCTCATGTAATTTATGTGCGACCCTTGGAATGAGTTCTACAGTTTCATGCCCTTGAATTTAGTCAGCAAATTATTATATTTTTTGCTGTCCAAAGGTATCAGACTTCCTAGCCATCGTCGCGAATATGTCGAAAGCTTACAACTCTAACAACATATTGGTGACAATGGGTGACGACTTCAACTACCAAGACGCTGCCGTGTGGTTCAATAACTTAGACAAGCTTATCGTGTGAGTTCACATGTGATTTCACACGCATGTTATTTCACTTACATGCGATATCACACGCATGCTATTTCACTTATTTATGTAATTTCACACGCATGCTATGTCACTAGCATGCGATATACCACGCATGCTATTTAATTTATTTATTTATTTGCTTTCACACGCATGCTAATTCACTGATTTATGTGATTTTACACGCATGCTATTTCACTTACAGTAGAATCCGCTTATAAATAACGACCAACCGCGGTTATAGCGACGTAAGTATAGGTTTAAGTTTGGTTTTAATATAAGCCACTATGAAAGTGCATCCGTTAATAACGACTCCGCTGATAACGACCGACCACTTATAGCGATGGGATTTCACCCAAAATTGGTCCGGTTACAAGAAATTTCCGGTTATAACGACTTCGAGTGTTGACACGTTTGTGAACAAATAAATCATAGGTAAAAAAGCAATCTCCGCCCGCACACCACCTTATCTGCACGTCGCTGCTGATTGAAATGAGGATTTTTACTGTACGGTAGTTATTTGAGGGTGATATGTGAGGACGTGTACAAAATAGGATGATTTAATAATAAACATATTAAAATTGTCAGTTCTTTTGGTACGACGTCCGGTTATTACGACTACGACGTATAATCGCCGGTCCCTTGGCTGTCGTTATAAGCGGATTCTACTGTATTTATGTGATTTCACACGCATGCTTTGTTACTTACATGCGATTTCACTTCACATAACATGCTATTTCACTTTCTTGCAATTTCTAAGTATACAAGCTTATTGTGTGAGTTCACATGTTGTTCACACGAATGCTATTTCACTTACATGCGATAACACACGCAAGCTATTTCATTTATTTATGTGATTACACACGCATTTTATTTCGCTTACATGCGATGTCACACGCATGCTATTTTACTGATTTATGTGATTTCACACGCATGCTATGTCACTTACATGCGATATAACACGAATGTTATTTCATTTATTTATTTGTTTTCACAGGCATGCTATTTAACTTATTTATGTGATTTCACACGCATGCTTTGTCACTTACATGCTATTTCACTTGCTTGCAATTGCGAAGTATATAACTTTACAACTATAACAATAAATTGGTGACTATGGGTGATGACTTCAAGTACCAAGACGCCGCCGTGTGGTTCGATAACTTAGACAAGCTTATTGTGTGAGTTCACATGTGATTTTACACGCAGCTGTTTTACTAACATGTGATTTGACATGCATGCTACGTTATATCACTTGTATGCAATTTCACACTCGTTTACATGCGATGTCAAAAGCATGTCTTTTCATACTTACATAAGATGTCACCACAGCACACGCATGATTTTTCACTTGATTGCAGTTTCACACGCATGCGCACGCCTTTATTTATTTGCGATTTCACACATTCGCTATTTCATTTACATTTGCCTGCTGTGTCAAGTAGGTAAGTACATACATAGGTACATACGATTTCACTTGGCTTGTACCGGGTGTAAGGGACAGCGTACCGTAAACTGAAAGGGGTTGCTTAGGGAATACTTTTAGGAAAAAAATGGCTTTCCTGTCTGATCTATGTTGTCATTTTATATGGGGAAATCTTTCTTTTTATTTCCTGAAAAAAGAAACATTAAAGTTGTTCAGTTTTGTTGCCTGAGCAACCCCTATCAGTTTGCGGGAAGCTGTCCCTTACACCCTATAGTAATCTGTTACATTATTATAATGTTCTATTTACAGATACACCAATATGAAAGCGGGTAAAGAAGGCTTGAAAGTGCATCTATTCTATTCCACTCCACAATGCTACTTGAAGGCTGTTAAGGATTCTAAGTAAGTACCTATAATGATCATCATCTCCCTAGCCTTATCCCGTATTTCACGGGGTCGGCTATCTAATCTAAGTGATTGAACGAGGGTACTGGTTTTTACAGAGAGCGACTGCCATCTGACCTCCGCAACCCAGAAGGGAAACCAGACCTAACCCTAGATTAGGTCAGAGTTTTCAAGCCGCCAATGCCTAATATCTACGGTATTAAACGATATTAACTGGGATCAACGGTTAAACGTGCCTAAACATATGAAATTCGAAAACCGAAAAACACATTGGTACGTGGTGGAATTCGAACCACGACCTCCCGCTCAGGAGGCCGCGGCCCTATCCACTACACCATCGGACTAAGTACCTATGTATATTGATGCAGTGTTTTTTTACCATTTTTCGCAAAAAACCTAACTTTTCCCAGTAAGATTAGACAATGTTTTCACCACTGTTCGTGTTCAATTATCCGTGTTTTCGCAATATCCCTAGGATCTTCGCGAAGATTCGTTTCTTCAAAAACAACAAATATACATTTCAATTTAAAATTGCCCTAATTATTTGTCGGACGTGGCGAAAACCCCTTCTACAAAAGCGTTTCACGCTCTGGCTACCCCGTTAGGGATAAAGGCGTGGCTTCATGTAAATAATATAAATACGATCTCATAGCCCCCACTAGGATTCCCTGTATCGGGGTGCCATGGACATAAACAGAAACAACCACAAGGAACACCCAGACCCAGAAACAGACATTTGAATTCATCATTCAAACATCTGCCCGGCCAGGAATCGAACGTTTATAAACAGGGCTCGGATTATCGGATGCAAAAAAAAAAGTGCCGGACCTAATGATAGTTGCTACAACTACCTTTTTCAAAATTTTCAGGGCCCCAGTTTATTTTTCTTTATAAAATTGTTTCAGTAATGCCATGTGTTCTTTGCATCAAAATAATTCGAAACTGTTAGCATATTTTTTGATATTTGTTTTAATTTGGAAGATATAAGATAAGTAGAAATGTGTTTTCGAATCCATTAAAAAAATAGGCAAACAGTTTCGATATTGATTCAAATAACACGTTGGCATTACTAAAACTATTTTATAAAGAAAAATAAACTTGGGACCTGAAATTTTTTAAAAAGGTAGTTGTAGCAACAGTTATTGTTTTTTTTTTTTAAATATTGGCTTCCATCGTTTTTAGACGATGATTCTGCCAAAGTCACGGTTCAAAGAAAACACTGAGGTAGCAACTTTTATACAAATACAATACAATACAAATATTCTTTATTGCACAAGAAAACACATAACAATAACACAAAGCAAAGAAAAGATGTACAATCGGCGGCTTTATTAGCTCCAACAGTGACTTTTTATTTTTTTTTGCACCTGATAAGTTTAGAAAAATTAAACAAGTATGTATGTTTTTACTTCAGCCCAACACTACCCACAAAGCAAGACGATTTCTTCCCATACGCGAGCGAACCGAGGAATTACTGGACTGGCTACTACACATCCCGGCCGACTACTAAATACTTCGAGAGGGAAACTAACAGATACCTGCAGGTAAACAGATAATAAAAAGCCCCTCTGCCCCCCCCCCTCAAAGAAAAAGAACAGTTTTAAACAATCAATTCACATGTGTTTTTGAAGTAGGTATATAGTTGCTGTGTGACTAAAATGTAAAAAATAAATTATAAGTAAAAAAACTTTTAAAAACAAGCTTTTATATTAAATGCGCTAAAAAGATTTAAATTATAGCTTTATATTATAAAAATGATGTAATGACGTTGTTAATTGATAGTAAAAGTTTTAAAGGAAAATTTTATCTTATTCTTTTTAGCGCATTTAATATAAAAGCTTGTTTTAAAAAGTTTTTTTACTTATAATTTATTTTTTAAATATTGTAATATATTTTCAGATGGCTAAACAACTGCAAGTGTTGGCTGATTTAGAAGAACACAATATGTTTGTTTTGAATGAACTAAAGGGTGCCATGGGTAAGTAAATTGTGTAGTTAAGTTAGTAAGAAGAGACTTAAAATTATTAAAAACAAAGACAAATTAATATGAAATGTTAAATGGGCTATCATATTAAAAAAATAATCATTTATCATTTTAAATGACCTTTTACGATTTAAAGATTCAAAGTTTTTTGCGCAGTTTGATATTTTTTGAGTGATTTTAAATGACTTATTCTTCCGATGTTTAAAGGTATAATGCAACACCACGACGCAATCACGGGAACCGAACAGCAACACGTTACTCACGACTACGAGCGCATACTGAACGATGCCATCGAGGACGCGCTCATCATACCCAGACAGGCACTCAAGTAAGTAACTTAGCGTGCCGAAGCAAGAAAACATACAATACAACTCAATATTGCTCAAAATTCAATTTACAAAAATAAATAATAAATGAGTACAGGCGGCCTTATTGCTAACATTGTTCTTGACAGACAAACACATACAGAAACCATACAGGCTCTCGCGTAAGTTCTTCTATCGACGCAACCGAGACAGATTACTTAGCCCCTCCGAAACAAGGAAACATCTTTACCTACTGATAGTCAATCAGGTGTTTTAGCCAGCATTGGGCTCCACTCGCGGGACGTACAAAACTGTGGCTTTCTAAGGTAGTTTTCTTTTCCAAGCTGCTAAATGCTGGAATGACCTGCCCTAATGTCCTATCCTAGCCAATAGTTTTCGAGCATTTTTTTCTACAGGGTCCCCTGGCTTACTTACTACTCTTACTACATTTACTACTTACTTACTTTTAAAAACTAAGCTTTCCGCCCAAGCATGATTGAGTAACAAACAAACATCCAAACTTTCGCATTTATAATATTACTAGATTTCCGCCCCGCGGTTTCACCCGCGGTATTATATATTCTGTGCACGCGGCTTACTGAATTTTCCCGTGGGAATGTTTTCCCGTTTTATATTAAAATCGCTCCAGCCGTTTAGACGTGAAAAAGTAGCAAACATACACACACACTCACAAACTTTCGCCTTTATAATATTATTACCTGCTACCTGTGTTCCAGGGAAAGTTGTTCGGTCCACTCATACCCCAATTCAGTCAGTTTTTTATACCATAATATGATGTTGAAGACGCATGACGTACTTAGCTATGTATTTATTAACTACAAGTCCAATATTTTCTGTCCCTTCAGCAAGTACATGCAAGGCGACGCGACGAAGCAGCCAATTTTATCGTACGAGCGATGTCGTCTCAACGAGTCGAGCTGTTATGTATCTGAGAAGAGTGAGCAATTTGTTGTAAGTATAAAGCACAGGGTGTAAGGGACAGCTACCCGCAAAGGGGTTGCTCAGTCAACGAAACTGAATAGACTTTCACCAGGAAATTCTTACAGGAGATGTAAAAAATCCATGCTAGACTGGGAGTGATAGAAAAACATAGAATGTGCTCGCTGCATCTCCTCCCTGGCAAGCTGCAAAAACCAGAGGGTTTCAGTGTATTGCAGGCGATGTGCTGGCTATAATAATATACATAACATCTGTAATAACTAATAACCCTCAAAACTTGTCAGACGTGGCGGAACGACATTTAGGTCGTTTTCGCTCTGCATACTAGGAAATTCTTACATAAAAAAAATACAAACTATTAAGCTGTCTCTCACAACCGGTATAAGGCAATTTTATAGTATATTGCTAACCAAGGGATGGAAGTCATCAAATGCATACGAGGTTTTTGGCGCCCGAGCACAGCGAGGGCGCTAATGGTACGAGTATGCATTTGATGCTTACACCCGAGGTAAGTACTATGCTTTACATATCGAATGAAAGAGGAAAATATAAGAAAATTAAAACATGAAAGTACGACGAAACAGTAGGCAAAACCAACTCACTATGAGCGAATTTAACTATCACAAATATATTAGAATTTGTTTTAAAAATCGATTCCGATTCGATTAATCATCCGATTCAGTGTGTTTGAAATAAGGCTATCAACTTTTTTTTCTTGCAATTTGACAGTTCCTTTTTCAAATTACTTTGCAGCATAGGTTTCAAAACCTATGGTGCAAAGTACCACTTACATCCCGGGTTTTAGGTTTGTAAGAACCACTTACCGAGCATGAGATATGTAATAGTATATTGCTAACCAAAGGATGTAAGTCATCAAATGCATACGAGGTTTTTGGCGCCCGAGCGCAGCGAGGGCGCTAATGGTACGAGTATGCATTTGATGACTTACACCATGAGGTAAGCACTATGCTTTACATATCGAATGAAAGATAAGTTAAAATTATGGGAAAATATAAGAAAATTAAAACATGAAATTACGACGAAACAGTAGGCAATACCAACTCACTATGAGCGAATTTAACCATCACAAATATATGCATTCGCGTAAGAAAAATTATCTAATTTGCAAGTAGACATTTTGTTAAGTATACTGACTGTTTAATTTGTTAATGTTTTATAATAAAATGCTAAGTAATAAATCGACAAACTCAAGTTTTGAGGTTATAAATATGTTATAAAAACCACAGAGTAAAAATTTCATAATTTTCATAATCCTATGTTTACATTTTTATGGCCTTATTCCGTGACTCTATGCGTCATATTTAGTACTGGCCAGTTCGATATTTAAATAAATTCGAATAGAATTTGTTTTAAAATCGATTCCGATTCGATTAATCATCCGATTCCGTGTGTTTGAAATAAGGCTATCAACTTTTTTTTTCTTGCAATTTGACAGTTCCTTATTCAAATTACTTTGCAGCATAGGTTTCAAAACCTATGATGCAAAGTACCACTTACATCCCGGGTTTTAGGGTTGTATGAACCACTTACTGAGCATGAGATATGTAAAATTATTTAAATACTATTATTCACTATCGGTAGACTTCATCCTGCCTGGAAAAGCAACGTCACATTAAGTATGATATCCGCCATCCCCTCCCCTTACTTTTCTCGCTTCCCTCTCGTCCCCACCTTCCGTCTCTCCCTTCCCTTGCTTCCCTCTCGTCCCTCACTTCCCTACCGTCCCTCCCTTCTCTCTCGTCCCTCACTTACTTCCCGTCCTTCCCTTCCCTCTCGTCCCTCACTTCACTCTCAGCTCTCACTTCCCTCCCGTCCCTCACTACCCTCCTGTCCCTCACCTCCCGTCTCTCCCTTCCGTCACTTCTCTCTCGTCCCTCCCTTTTCGTCCCTCCCTTCCCTCTCGTCCCTCACTTCCCTACCCTCCCTCCCTTCTCTCTCGTCCCTCACTTACTTCCCGTCCTTCCCTTCCCTCTCGTCCCTCACTTCACTCTCGGCTCTCACTTCCCTCCCGTCCCTCACTTCCCTCCTGTCCCTCACCCGTCTCTCCCTTCCGTCACTTCTCTCTCGTCCCTCCCTTTCCGTCCCTCCCTTCCCTCTCGACCCTCACTTCCCTCCCGTCCCTCACTTCCCTCCCGTCACTCCCTTCCCTCTCTTCCCTCACTCCCCTCACGTCTCTCACTTCCCTCCCGTCCCTCATTTCTCTCCCGTTCCTCACTTCCCTCCCGTCCCATATTTTATCACCGTTTAAACATTTCAAAACCAAAATTAGCTAAATCGGTCCAGCCGTTCAAGGGTCAAACGAACCACGATTATTTTTAATAAATACCTATATAATGTAGAGAGAGATAAATATTTCTATTTCTACAACAAATGTCCGCAATAATTCCTCATTTGCTCTCCAGGTGACGGTATACAACCACCTCGCGTGGAAGAGGAATGAGCCCATCAGGATTCCCGTGATTGAAGGGAACTACGAAGTCTACGCACCGATGGGTTCGTATACTATATTGTATAGGGTGTCCAAAAAGAGTTTCTCCGGGTGTTTCCGGGTACTCTCGATTGTGACTATACTATAACTCCACAAATGGTAGACTCCACGATCCCATCTTAGCGTCCTTTCGCCAGTCCGATTCAACTAGAGGGCTTAAACAAATACCTACGCGAAACTCTTTTTGGACATCCTGTACTAGTACTCAGTATTAAAAATCTTGTGAATCACACTTTAGGCTATGGATAAACAAAACTGAACTACTTAACCCAAGGTACATAGATCGAAATATAAATAACTAGCTTTTCGCCCACGGTTTCACCCTCATTAAATGAGTTTTATTGAGGAAATGAAGGTCTAACCCGCGGTAAAAATACTGTGAGTCCTCCCGTAACCGGTTGCCTAACAATAATTATGATATAACGGAAAGGAGGCGGATAAACAAACAAATAAAAGATAATATGAGAGACACAATGGGTATATTAGCGAGGTTAGTTGTAGTTGTAGCTTCTATGGAGCTTAGCTCCTAGCGGTGGGACCTACAAAAGAAAATGAATAGTAAGCAATAATTTCATTACTTGAGGGAGCTGACTGTTCACGTTCTTTTTAATATAAAAACACTTAATACCTTCTGCTGAAGGATCCAATGTAGAACTCGATGATTAGGTTCCCAGTCTCGTAGACAAATCAATCCAGGGAAAGTAGAAAGCCTGACGAGACACACTTGTAAAATGCAGACTTCGATGCTTACACTTATAAAATAAACGTAAGAGAACTAAATTATAAAAATATGGAGCTGTGCGCTCGGAGATTTTTGAAAGAATGAAGGTGCTGATGGTTGGAAAAAAGATAAATGAAAACGATGATTCGGAATTTGAATTGGAGACAAAAAAAAAGTGGCCAGTATTGGTTAGACAGCCAGAATGAGTTGAGGTGTGTAAAATGAGGTCAACGCATCGTTACAACCCTAAGCGTTATTTCAGGACCTAACCTATATTTGTGCCTAGTTTCGTCCCTATCCGTTTAGTGGTTGAAGCGTCATCGAGTAACAAATAACTAGTATAATAGCCCTCCCATGTATTTCGACCTAAGTTCCTTGGGGAATGTTGTTCAGTTTCATGGGAAGGTTCACACCCTAAAGTTAGATCAGGTATTTTTTACACCCTATATACCATTGTCGTATAAAACACCTTAATTTAGCACTTCAATTGCAGGTAAAAAAATCAAATCACAGCTCGTAGATATACCCGCAGAAATAATAAAAATACCCACAAGAATATCTGAAGCTACCCACGAAATTGTGTTCATTGCATATCTCAAACCGCTCTCGTACAAGTCTTACTACATCAGGAAAACAAATGACGCTCAGCCAGCAGAAGAGAAGAGAGGTAGAGGAGAGAAGAGTGAGAATGGAGTAAGGGAAAGTGATGTAAATGTGTATAGGACTGATGATGGTTATTTGGAGGATCTAAAACAAGTGAAGTTGATAATTAAAGAGAGGTAAGTTATTTTATGTAATTACACACGCCTGTATCCCTTTTGGGGTAGGCAGAGCGTCACCGACCCCAAACAAAGGTCGTTTCGCTATTTTTGCGTTTGTTTTGAGGGTTTTTTAAGATAGACCTGTAGTATATTGTTATAGTGACGGGTTGTCAGCCCATCGCCTAAATTACAATACACTGAATCCCTCTAATCTAATCTGGTTTTTGCAACATGCTCGGGGGGAGATGCAGTTGGCACATTCTATGTTTTTCTATCGCTCCCACTCCAGCATGGAAGTTTGAAGAAGTTTTGTGTAGGTATGTAATTAGAAGTTAATAATAATTAATGGTCCACCATCTTAGACTGCCCGCCATTTTTTAAGAACTACTGCTGTTGCTGCTGAGTTGGAAATTATCGTGTTTTGACATCAGATCATAATTTTTTTAAATATTCCTCCGCCTGATTGTCTAAGAGACAAAAGATTCCGTGCCCTCTAACAACTGAGCTACAGGGCCTTCGAATACTCCGGCGAAATTGGTGGTTCTAGGTGGTTCGATGAGCTCACTAGCCAAGAAATAAATTTACTGTGTGTCTCAAATATAAACATTTTAATAAATATTTTTTGTTTTGCGAAAATCTGAGGTAATTTCTAATTTACTAATCCATCAGGCTTTTGAATTATACGTATAATCCAGCAAGCTTTGAATGTCGATCTTGCTAAAAGTGGCCACTTTTGGCAAGATCGACATTCAAAGCTTTTTGATATTAAGTATAAATAGTGGCCATATGCATTACAAAATGAAGAATTACTATCAATTTTCGCAAAACGTAAAATATTCATTAAATTATTTATATTTCAGACACAATAAATTTATTTCTTGGGAGGGCACTAGTGAGCTTACGAACCACCTTAATTACCCAGTCATTCTGGCTAAAATTTAGACTTGTCGCGGGAATCGAAACCGATCTTTTTGAAAATTGGCATTACCTACGAATTATGGGCCCACTCTATTTAAAAAAAAATGGTGGTCCAGGACTATGTGGATTCGCAGCCATCTTGAAAAAAACCCCCAATTCCCAGATATCATAGATAGCGGGAGGGTCCTCGAACTAACTTTGGAGCGCACCCTAGGCAAAGGCACGTGCTGTTAAAAAAAATCCTAAATTGTGAAAAACAAGATGTCATACAAAACAAAATGTCGAATATCTCCTTAACGATGAGAGATAGGTAGAAAGTGCTCGAAGAAATATTATAGAGGCCAATAAAGGGCAACTTCCTGTGGTCATGAAAATCCAAGATGGCGGATACAAAATGGCGCCCGAAAAAAAAAATGCTCCTATTAGGCCGAATTTTGCAGATGGGAGGTAGTTGACGTATTGATCCGATATGTTTGGTTCGTTTTCTGATTCCACCATTTTTCAAGATGGCTGCTATACAAGGATCTTTTGTATGAATAATTTTGATTAAGCTCTGGTGTAGAAACGGTTGCTCGTGGGGAGGAGCTGATAGTACCATTACGTTTTTTTATGTGCTGAATTATTATTGTTGTTGTATCCTCCCCCTACCAGTAACTGTTTCCGCGCCAGAGTCGATAAAAGTTCCTCATCATGCAA